>SNQJ01S0056438.1:0-44024 GCA_010110895.2 Picea sitchensis | reverse complement strand
CAAAGGTATTTTTTCTCGTGAGAACCTTTCCTAACTTTGAAAGGCTATGTGATGACTATATCCAGAAGGAGACTCAAATGGAGTCAAAATCCAACAAGAAGGGTGGTGACAAAGACCTAGCCCTATTTGGACAGACAAATAAGGGTAGAGGTAAAGGACCCAGTAAGGGTAAGGAAAAGAATAAGGAGTAAGCCTCACAGTCAGGGAAGAAGGAATTGAGTAAATTCAAGTGCTTCATTTGTCATAAGCACGAGCGTTATGCATCACACTGTCCAAATAAAAAGAAGGGAAAAAATAAGCAACAGCAAAAGCAAGTAGGAGCCTCTACAGAAACTCAGATGAACAAGTTTGTTTCCAAGTTTGAGAAAGACTTCTCAATGGTATCTTACCTTTCTACCAACATGATTCCAAGGAATGCGTGGTATGTGGATAGTGGGGCATTTCGTTATATGACATCATCCCGGTAGTTATTTTCTAATCTAATAGAGCAGGACTGAGGGCTTTAGGTTTAGCTTGGTGATGATACCAATTACCCAGTAGCAAGAGTTGGTACCATTCAATTCCATCTCTGATAAGGTAACTCTTTATACTTTGATGATGTTTTGTTTGTTCCAAGTCTCAGGAAGAATTTGCATTTTAGTTTCAATTATGGAGGATAATGGCTATATTGTGGAGTTAAAGAACCAGCAAGTTCTCATTAGGTCGAAGGAATCTATCCCATATACAACTCAAGTAATAGTCGTTAGAGAAGGTATTCTTTACAGGTTGCAGGGTGAACCTATTCAATCCCTAATTCATAATAGTGACAGTTTGTGCGTGTTGTGGCACAAGAGGATGGGGGCACCAACATGAAAAGGCATTGCCTATTCTAAGGGAGATGGTCATAGGTATTCTAGAGTTCAGCATTAAATAGCAGGGAGTATGCAAAGGATGCACCCTTGGTAAGCATGCCAAGGCTACCTTCCCAGGCCACGAGCATAGGTCTAAGGAGATTCTAGACCTAGTGCATTTGGATGTTTGTGGACCGATGTCAGTAGCATCAATTTTAGGAAGCATGTATTATGTTTCCTTTATTGATGACTTCTATCGCAAGACTTGGATCTACTTCTTAAAGTCCAAGGATGAAGTCTTTAGCTGGTTTTAGGAGTTCAAATCCTAGTTGAAAACCAGACAAGGAAGAAGATCAAAGTCTCGAGATTGGACAATGGGGATGAGTCCAAGGAGTTTGAGGGTTTCTGCAAGGAGGCAAGGATCAAGAGGGAGCTAATTGTTCCATACAACCCACAATAGAATGGGGTTGTAGAGCAGAAGAATCGATCCATCATAGGGGTTGCTAAGGCCATGACTCATGACTAGGACTTGTCGATGTTTCTTTGGGCAGAGGCATGCAACTCAATAGTCTACATCCAGAATAAATGTCCTCACAGGATCTTGGAGGACAAGACACCAGAGGAAGCATTCACTGGTGTGAAGCCATAGATGAATCATTTCCTCATCTTTGGATATCCAGTTTATATCCATGTATCAATGGGGAAGAGGACCAAGTTGGAGCCCTCCAACAAGAAGAGTTTATTTGTAATGTTCCCAACCAAATCTGATATAAAAATCAGATCTAACTGGTTGAGAACTTTCATCAAACACTTTAACGGTATGTTCTATTTCCCTTAGCAAATGCCTTCTTCTTGCTATCCCGACTTTGATGAGGTTTTCTAATGTGTTAGTATGACATTTGAAAGAATTTCTACCTCCTTATAACTCCCTGATTATGGGCTATTATATATAATTGATGGCTGTTATGTTTTCTATGTGTTGGCTGATTGAAACATTTTGTCAAACACTTTGTGTGCAATGGCTATAGCATTCATTTAAGTGTATTTTCTGATGTATTTCGGTCCATATTTCTTCATGTAATACATAAGGAAAACACATGAAATGATAACCAAATAAATCATAAACTAATAGCTATTAAAACTCATAAGATAGTACCTCGAATCCTTGTTTTATTTAATATGCATTTGGCTATCCAACATACAATAATTTCTGGATCTGATATAAGTAATACAACAGCCACTTTATTAGCCCATAATGGCTCCAAAAGGCAAGGAAATAGTGTCAATAATCCTCCTTTTCTATCCCCTAATGATGGCTTCCCAAAAGAGATGTTATATCATGCAAAATCCATAATTCCCATACCCAGAAATGTGCCTTCCTTGTTGCTTATGCCCTGCTGAAATATGCACAATAAATCTGATGTAAAATCTTCATGAAATGGCTGCAACTTGTAGATCTGATGATGGCTAACTCATATGTGAAGAAACCCCAGCTGTAGATGATAAATCTGACCTCAAACAACAAGATCACATATCCAAAATACGCCCTCCTTCAGTAATTTCGCCCCCTAGTCACAATAAATCATTCTACAAAGAAACCCCTCCAATAACAGATGATAAAGGGCGCTCTTGGCATGGAAAATCACCCAGGAAAGAGAGAATCATCAAATCTCCCTTCTGCTATCCAAATTGAATTGATCTTCTCCCAACAATGCGCCCTCTCTGTTGGAAAACCTCTCAACCTGTGCCCTGCTTGCACAAGTGGCTCCTGCAATGAATCTAAACTGATGTAGAATGGTGAGGGAGGAAYCTTTCACCTCCTTGGCCAAGCTTGGATCAAGAACAGGAGAATCTTTCACTCCCTTGTTGATCTCTAGGTTTTATTCAGTTAAAACCCTCAAAACCCCCAAGTACCATGGGCTCTCTAGCTAAGAAGTCAGACATCAAAATAACAATCAACATAATGAGAGAATAGAGGCCCCTATCTCTCTTTTATCCTCCATGTTCACCTTGTCTCTCCAAGTGACTTTTACTTTATTTTATTATTAATTAATTAAATCACTTTAATTAATTAATTAATCATTTTACCTCTAAAAGGTTATTTATCCCTCCTTATGGCTTCTCTGGCCACTGAAAGTCACTTCTCATCATCCTATCCTGTAGTGTTATTCCTCTCGATTCCGATGAGCTATTACACTAAGAGGTTCCTCCAAGTATTATGCTCAATATGACCTTCTTAGTGAATTTAATTAACATATAGCCCATAATAACTCAAAATTACGAAAATCGTCAGAATGCAACGGAACCAAAGCCAAGATGTGCGGAATGGATCATGATGATGAAATAAAATGAGCGATGCAAGTCGGGCCCAATAAAACCCCTCAATAACTCCTGTACTAGCTATCACCACCATCTGGCTACTCTGGTCAGCATAACACTCTGTAATATAAAGATGTCCCAACGTGGGGACATTACATTCCTACCTGCTATAAAATTGCTTGTCCTCAAGAAATAACTAAGTGAATCCACATATAATACCGGGGTCCCATGTCCACCTGTGGGACACAAAGTAGGCTCCATCCAACGTTGAACTATCATGCACTCTATCCCCTGGATCCCATATCAAGGCGTGAACTGCAATACCCTGTGAAGCATAATCTTGTAACATATAAACACCATAAGTCTCCTGCAAATGACACATGCCTTCAACCCGGAATGAGTCTATCCTCCAAGTCCATACCAAGACCACCACGGTCTCCACCAAATGAACATGTTGTTGCCATAGTGAGGTACTACAAGAACTCAATGAATCACCCTCAAGTGACATGCTCCCCTCAATACTGAAGCTCAATGGAAAGTCAAAGTGACTTTCCCCTGTAAGGATCCACTCGCCTCCATCAATCAATGAAATTTCCAGCCCTGCAATCCCCGGGTCCCATGCTAGTCTATGCCCAAGATCACCATGTTGATGTTGCACTACTCTGATCATGACTATCTGCTCACAGTATACATACTGGATCCCCCACTCCTGGATCCTCATGCTGAAATATCTGTGAAAACTGGACCTGTTGTCAAGAAGTTGAACCTGTAAAGGTATCTCTGTGGAAACAACATCTGCCCAACCATCTCCATACTCAATCATGCGTATCAATAGGGAGAACCTATCTCGCCTCATAGGACAAGCCCCTGCAATTCCTCTCAAAACCATCCAAGTGTGAAGTATGTTGCTCTCTAGCGTAACCTGGGCCATCATAAGATGAAACAACCTACTAACCAAATGGACTCCCGGATCCCATGGCAAACTTGGAAGTTCATCACTTCCAATTCCCACTAACTACTCATGTGTCATACTGATAATTGTCGGAAGCCCTCCATGTTAATCCCCATGAGAATCTGAATCTGTGTCGCCCTCTGAGATATTTGTTTTCCCATGGCCTAAGATGCTCACCATCATGCCCAAGATCTCAATTGTCTGTCTTTGATGATCCACCCCTATCATGTTGTATGCAATAAAAGAACTCATGTCAGGTGGTCTCGGCCTATCAACTCTCTATGTCCCCTGCCACTGTTTATCTCCCCCTATGCTGTTGTCAATGATGAAAGTGTCGGGGAAAGCTAACAGAAACATTTGTAACCGACTATAGGACTGGAAAGTATCATATGCTTTGGTCAATCCCAAGGATTCAACCAAAAGCTCATCCACTGGTACCCATGGTAAATACTCGCCTGTAGTCATCACTGAACCCCAATCATCAGGTACAACCGGGGGTAACTCCCCAAAATGTTGGTCCATCACTCTCCAACCATTATCACCCCTATACTTGTTTCTACTGTGAAGGTGATCTCTCAGAACTATGTGTTGTTGCAAATGAGAGGCATCTCCATGCTCCACTAAGTGTGTCTCCTCCCTGCAATACAATACGTCCCTATGAATCCCACTATACACCTCTGCATGTCTCTGTGAACTATCACTCACCACTGTATGCTCCTGCATACTCATGTAATCTCCTATATACTCCTGCAGCATCATTGATCCTAGGTGTACTACTGGGTCAACCTCTACATGAAGGTCAACCAATCCTGAGACACAAATGGAAGTGTCCTCATCATTGCCCCTGGCTCTGGAGTCCCCATGCGTATGTGAGTGCTCGACTGTCTCAAAGATCCTTGTGGAGGGTAGCTCCTGTGACACATGGACATCCTCCTACGTCTCCGGATCATATCTCTCCATATTCATCAGTGATCCTCGGTAGTCCTCACGCTCCTCCATTAACTGATGCTCCTCTGCTAAACCACCAACATCCTCTAGCAATGTGGTTGAAGGATATATCTGACTCTCTGCAAAGATAGATGTAGTGGATCTCTGTCTAATCTCCTCAAGGAGCTCCTCTGATATGGACTCTGATTCTTGAAAGGTTGTCTGTGTGCCTTCCAAGAATCTTTGTGTGCTCACCAACTCATGAGTGAGTCGTTCCACCTCAATCTCCTGCTCCATAAGTGTCCTGTGATACATCTCGCCAACCTCCAATAGGTAATCTTTGTCCATCAACAATTGTTGGTAGTCGGCCCTCATCATAGTCACCCTCTCCCTGAGAGTATGAAAGTCATCCATGGCAAATCCACCATTTGAATTATCATGTGCCATCGATGCCCTCCAGCAATGATCTACCACCAATACATGTGTGTCATCAATGCGTCTAGTGGTTGCCATGATCATGTCCTCACTGACTCTCAACTGTCCTGCCAAGTATCGTGACTCATGTTCACAGTCCTGCTGAGGTGCTACCTCACGCCCCTCACTGCTAGTGTTAACCATGGAATCCCCAACAACACTCTCCTTAAAAGATAAGGCACTTAACTGCCCACTATCCACTATTCTACTGGGTCCTCTTGTATGCCACTGCACACCATCCATAACTGCTACCCCCATCTGAATCACATCGTGTCCTGTATNAACCATGGAATCCCCAACAACACTCTCCTTAAAAGATAAGGCACTTAACTGCCCACTATCCACTATTCTACTGGGTCCTCTTGTATGCCACTGCACACCATCCATAACTGCTACCCCCATCTGAATCACATCGTGTCCTGTATCCTCCTGTGCACTCACCCCGCTACTATCATCTGCGCCTGGATCCCATACAGATGTGTCTAGACATGAGGTATGGTCATCCCGACCAATAAGGAGTGCATCCTCATCACTGTAGACTGGTCCTGGATGTAAGTGTCCCATCAAACTGTCAGTCTCCATAACCTGATCAACTAATGGCATCTCCAAAAGAGGTGACTCAATCTCCTCATGCGGATAGGTATGTGTAAGGTCCATTGTCTCCAAGACATGTCTCTCCTCCTGGGTCTGCAGATCCAAATGCCCCTAATGTACAATCTTCACACAAGGCTCCTCCACCATATCATAGATGCCAATGATATCCTCATGTGTCATGGCTATCATAGGTGTCTGAAAGATGACAAATGTGTCACGGTCATCATAGAAAGCTCATCCTCCTCCACGCATGACTCCCCGACAGCCATGTCTACACCCAAGGGTAGGTCATCCGACATCCTACTCTCATCATATCTCAGTGCTAACACACGTGAATCCCCACACGTGTCACTATTGTGTCGAAGTGTTGAATCCTCAACACGGCCTGACGTGGAAGAACATATGTTATCATCTTGTCCAACCAACTGTCCCTCAGATGCGCAAGAGTCACTAGCCTCATCGGACTGCTCTAAATAGGCATCTATGATTGCATCCCCATGCATCTCCTCATCCTCATTGTCATAGTGCACCTCAATAATGTGCACCTTCCCTTTACCCCTGCATCTGTGATCTGGCTCCCAGGGCACTTTGCAGCTGTAGCAAAGCTCCCTGCATCTAATGGGTGTAGACTCAATTTATGTTTCCTCTGTTATGTTGCTCCAATAATGGATTTTTTCCATATTTTTGGCCCAATGTGTAACCTCATCTTTGCTCCACCTAGGATTTTTTATGGATACAAACTGTTGGAATGCTACTTGAGCCCTGAATGTCTCACTAAGGGTGTAATATTCCTTATCACAATATATGACCTGCTTCCCAAAATCTACAAACTCCATCTCTCCTCTAGATCATCAATGTATATCACAGGTTGGCGAAGGAAATTTGCTCTGATACCACTGTAATGTTCCCAACCAAATCTGATATAAAAATCAGATCTAACTGGTTGAGAACTTTCGTCAAACACTTTGACGGTATGTTCTATTTCCCTTAGCAAATGCCTTCTTCTTGCTATCCCGACTTTGATGAGGTTTTCTGATGTGTTAGTATGACATTTGAAAGAATTTCTACCTCCTTATAACTCCCTGATTGTGGGGATGCTATATATAATTGATGGCTGTTATGTTTTCTGTGTTGGCTGATTGAAACATTTTGTCAAACACTTTGTGTGCAATGGCTGTAGCATTCATTTAAGTGTATTTTCTTATGTATTTCGTTCCATATTTCTTCATGTAATACATAAGGAAAACACATGCAATGATAACCAAATAAATCATAAACTAATAGCTATTAAAACTCATAAGATAGTACCTCGAATCCTTGCTTTATTTAATATGCATTTGGTTGTCCAACATACAGTAATTTCCAGATCTGATATAAGCAATACAACAGCCACTTTATTGGCCCATAATGGCTCCAAAAGGCAAGGAAATAGTGTCAATGATCCTACTTTTCTATCCCTAATGATGGCTTCCCAAAAGAGATGTTATATCATGCAAAATCCATAATTCCCATACCCAGAAATGTGCCTTCCTTGTTGCTTACGCCCTGCTGAAATATGCACAATAAATCTGATGTAAAATCTTCATGAAATGGCTGCAACTTGTAGATCTGATGATGGCTAACTCATATGTGAAGAAACCCCAGCTATAGATGATAAATCTGACCTCAAACAACAAGGTCACTCATCCAAAATACGCCCTCCTTCAGTAATTTCGCCCCCTCGTCACAATAAATCATTCTGCAGAGAAACCCCTCCAATAACAGATGAGAAAGGGCGCTCTTGGCATGAAAAATCCCCCAAGAAAGAGAGAATCATCAAATCTCCCTTCTGCTATCCAAATCGAATTGATCTTCTCCCAACAATGCGCCCTCTCTGTTGGAAAACCTTTCAACCTGTGCCCTGCTTGCAGAAGTGGCTCCTGCAATGAATTTGAACTGATGTAGAATGGTGAGGGAGGAATCTTTCACCTCCTTGGCCAAGCTTGGATCAAGAACAGGAGAATATTTCACTCCCTTGTTGATCTCTAGGGTTTTTTTAGTCAAAACCCTCAAAACCCCCAAGTACCATGGGCTCTCTAGCTAAGAAGCTAGACATCAAAATAACAATCAACATAATGAGAGAATATAGGCCCCTATCTCTCTTTTATCCTCCCTGTTCACCTTGTCTCTCCAAGGGACTTTTACTTTATTTTATTATTAATTAATTAAATCACTTTAATTAATTAATTAATCATTTTACCTCTAAAAAGTGATGTATCCCTCCTTATGGCTTCTCTGGCCATTGAAAGTCACTTCTCATCATCCTATCCTGTAGTGCTATTCCTCCCGATTCTGATGAGCTATTACACTAAGAGGTTCCTCCAAGTATTATGCCCAATATGACCTTCTTAGTGAATTTAATTAACATATAGCCCATAATAACTCAAAATTACGAAAATCATCGGAATGCAATGGAACCAAAGCCAAGCTGTGCGGAATGGATCATGATGATGAAATAAGATGAGTGATGCAATTCGAGCCCAATAAAACCCCTCAATAGCTTATGTACTAGCTATCACCACCATCTGGCTACCCTGGTCAGCATAACACTCTGTAATATAAAGATGTCCCAACGTGGATACATTACATTATTGTAATTTACAATGAGACTTCAAAGGCATACAGGGTCTATATTCCATAGCAGAGAAAAGACAATAGTGAGCGGGGATGTAAAGTTTGAGAAAGACTTTGCATCCAAGAAGTTCCATGAGCCTATTCCAATGACAGTGGATGAGGAGCAAAAAGCTTCGAGTTTGAGCCAAGGTCAGAAGTGACTTCTAGCACAGGACAACAACCTTCAGGTGAAGAGTAGGAGACACCAGCTCCTTCCAATTCTGTCGGGAGACCTTGATGATTCACATAGACATTGAGGGATGCTCAAGAGTATTTTGAGACTCCTAGGAGCACATTTAGAGAGAGAAGACCTCTGAAGAAGTTTCCAAACTACATGGCATTAATGAACAACATCATAGATTCCGAGCCTTTTAGCTTTCAGGGGGAAACAAACCAGCCAATATGGCAAGATGCCATGGTGGAGGAGTGCACCTCCACCATGAAGAATGATGTCTGGGACATAGAGCAAAGACGAGAGGGGAAGTTTTTTCATCTGATGGAGTACTAGAAGAAACAACCCTCCTTAATGCCAGTGCTTTCCTCTAGAAGACTCATTCAACCAGTTGCAAGTGTAAAAAGGTGATCCAGATCCACAAGGAAACTCTCCAAGGTAAGCACACCTCCTTCATGCACATTTTGGTCTTCATCTCAGGGTACATGCATCGTGAGCAGCTCATATCTTACATACATGAGGTCCATGAAGGTGCCAAATATCACAACTCTTTGTACTGCATCCTGACCTTAGGAGCCTTCCTAAGGTAGAAAAATGACCCATAACTGAACCATGCAGTTTCAGGTTGTAACACTTCCACTTTCAAACTAACAGACGGTCAATCAATCTTAACCCATGCTCCATGCATTTAACACCAGCTAAACAAGAAGTGGGATAACTGTCTGCATGTCTTGTAGCATGGTTGCAATCAAACAACACGTTTCCATAGGGCGCCACCTTGGAAGTATGTTATGGCTTTCAGCCCCTCGCACCTTATGAGATTCTGGTTGCTCTTCCTTCACCAGCAACATCCTGACAGTAAAGGAGCAAGATAAAGCTTCTTCCTTTGTGTAAGACTTGGCCAAAATTCACATTATAATGCAGGACACACTCCAGCATACTCAAGCCAAGTATAAATCATTGCATGACTAACATCAAGTGCCTCCACAGTTTCCAGTTGGGGACCACTTATGGCTACTTTTGGATAAATGGTGGTTCAGAAATCAGTAGTGTCATAAGCTGAAGCCTGAAGCCAATCTGCTATGGTCCTTATACCATCATCTATGCAATGCATCCCAATGAGACTTCAGACTTGAAAGAAGAGGTTTCAGTCACTCATCTAGAAGCCACCATAGCACATTTTCAACTTCCCTTGATTGAAGACACTCTACTTGGCATTCATACCAGAAATTCGACAAGTAGACAGCAAGGCACCTTATGCACCCAAGGAAAGTGATGGTACCAATCAGCATTTGTGTAGAAATTTCCACACCTACAGCAGAAATTGGGGACAATTTCCTCTAAGTTGGCAGGAATGGTGAGAATTAGTATTGGGGATAATTTCCTCTAAGCAGGCAGGAATGGTAAGAATTAGTAGGTAAAAGTGGATAATGTCCCATGTTGGTATGTTTCTATTTGTAACTCCCAAGTTAAAGAGACAGTAATCAATCACTCCACTAATGACTCCATAAATCACTCCATCATACCAATTTTGGATTCTATCTAATCTTATAAATATCTAATGGATTATATAGTGCACAGGGTGTCAGTTGCAGTGAAATATCTTCTTGCATTTTGTCTTCTTATGCAAGTACTTTCTTTTCCTGTCATGTTTGTGCACATGTCAATCTATGTAGTCTGTTGCGCTCATCTTAAACTACAATGTTGGACAATCTGGGATACTTTGGATTCTTTGTTGCTCTTTATATATGTATATGAGACATGTATTCTGAGGGTGATACAGAGTAAGGAGGATACAGGACTAATGTGGTAGGAACATGGGGCTTGAGCTAAAGCTGCAAAGGCACACTTGTTGCCATACTTGGTTTGTGATGGCCCTACATTATGTTTTATGTCTAAACAGAATGTATAACAGATCTTTGAAAGGTACAACAATTTGCAGGACCGCTATGTAGAGGCACTAACGCCCCCAAGAAGATATAAGGATCTATTACCAAAAATTGATGTGAGCTGGGTGAGAAGTCAAGACCAGACTACTTTAGATCGTGTTCACCCCAATAAATCATTGGAATAATGAGAGAAGATTCACGAGAGTGTTTCTTTTATTGAAATCTTTGAATGTTACTTATGCGCTAGTCCCTTACATAACTGTTTAATCAATCACTAATGGAGCTGTTGTCTAATATCTAACATTTAATGTTGATGTGACACCTAAGAGTTTGAGGCTATCCTATAACTAACAGACGATGCTAAATTTAAATATAACATTAATAAGCTTCAACACTAATTATAGATAATCAGACCAACCTGGATGGAATAGAGAAAACAGAGGCCATGCAACCATTACAAGAAGGAAAATGTATCCCGATGACAATCAAAAGTACTGCCAAAGAAACTTTAGAAACTCACTCCCAAAATAAAGAGAACCTGAAGGAAACCCCACCTCAACCAAGTCATATGAGGCTTTCACTGCAAAGCACGTGCCTGTCGTTTCTAGAGGACCTTGCAAAACCCTGATGGGAGATAAACAAGACCAACTGGGGGAGCTTCGCATCCAGAGATGTTGGAAAATACTGGTTAAAGGAAAATGTTTCATAACAACATTATAATTCCCCAACTAAATGAATTCTAATAGAAGTTCGGAAATAATAAAAGCATGGAGACTTCTCTTAGATGAAACAAACTATAAATAGCATAAGAAAACACAGTCTGTGCCAGATTTTGCATACAATGTAACTTCAAGGCATGCATAGAAATGAGATAATGGAACTGTAAAAGATGTTAGATGGTCAAAATTCTATGTTTTCTTTTGCATTATCTGGATCTCCACGGGAGAGAGGAATCAAGGTAATAATAAATTTTAAATTCCACTTACACTTCCTAGCCCTGCACTAGTCCTCGTTAAGCCTTCTGCCAAAAATCCCTGCACAAGTATAGAGGCTACTCTCTTAGAAATGCATGATCAATGATTATCCTGTCTTTCATAATCCATGAAATAAATAAATCCGCGTGTGTGCACGCGCATGTGTGTATGTAAAGTCTGTTGTGTTATTTTAAGTATTATAATGATTCGCAATGTCTAACATGGATTAATCTAGGTATCCAAAGTGCAGTCCTTGGGATGTATCGTGTAAAGAAACCTCTTTAACCAGTCAATATTTTAAGGGGAGCATGATGAGAGTCCAGAGGTCACAACTTCGATCTAATTATCTGAGGAACTCCTTGAAATGCAAATTTACAAATGCTGGATTGAAAAAAGAGAAAACAGAAAAAGAATTACCCACCTGAAAGCATCCAGCATCAACCAGACCAAAAAGGGCCACAGACAACCATGCCATGAGCCCAGAGGGTTGTTTCTTCCCACTGTAGTGTGCAAAACTGATCAAAAGGAGTCCTGATGGAATAAGCCTTACAGCAGCAACAAATAAAGGACCTGTCTTTGGTAGGACTTCCTTCATGGCCACCATAGAAGAACCCCAGAAAAAGAATGGAGAAATTAATACAAGTGTATCCCTAATTGCATTCAGCAACCCACCCATCTCTTGTTTTTCTGTCATATCAAAGCTGAATGAGTTAGGTAACAATTTTTCATCCTCAGCATCAGTGGGTCTGCCATTAGCTTCTTCGGCAGTGGTAGGAACAACACATTCAACGTCCAATCCATTGTCAATGCAATCCATTTCCACTGAAGGCCCCATTTCAGGGATTTTAGGAGTTGTTATTGTTGGTGTTTTAGGCAACTCTGAAGAATTGCTTCCCTTGCACTGAATTCTGAGGTTACTTCCACCAAGAGGACGCTTGTTGGGATTATTAAATACCCCTGCAAGTCTTGCATGTTTGGAGAAAGAGAAGCGATGGGTTGACTTCGGACGTATATCCACTTGAAAGTGCGATGACATCTTTGGAGGCCAACTGAGATGCAAGTGGGGGAGGAACCCCAAACGATGTAGGCAGATGCAATTTTCCATGAAGGATTTGTTTAATGTTGCTTGGTAACGAGTTGGTAGGCTCAGGGAAGTTATAAAAGAAAATAAATTCAGGAAGGAAGAGATTCACCAAGACGCCAGAGAGAGCTGAGCTTCCCACATAACATACAATAGGATCACTCACTGTTCTGTTAAATGTCATCATCCATTAACAAACGCTACATAATCACATTATCATGTGTGGCTGATGTTAAATTATATTTAACCTTTGACGTTCGATTTCATGTTGACTTATCTATCCTTGGTGAATTTTCATATTTGTAGGCAGTCGTCTTTCTTGCACCACACCGAAGAGGAATATCAATGTAAAACTAAATAAAAACATAAATATAAACGTTATAAACATTCCTGGATAAACACTGTGGAAACCTTAACACTCATACTCAGATAAATATAAATATCGAGTTATATCTATTTATTTATTTTAAAATAATATTTTAAAGAAACTAAATTTTAATATAATAATTATAAATAAAATTATTTTAATAAATATAAATAAATGTTCAGATAAATATAAATATTGAGTTATATTTATTTATTTTTAAGAAACTAAATTTTAATAATAATTATAAATAAAATTATTTTAACAAATATAAATAAATGTTCAGATAAATATAAATATTAAGTTATATTTATTTATTTTAAAATAATATTTTAAAAAAAAACTAAATTTTAATATAATAATTATAAATAAAATTATTTTAACAAATATAAATAAATGTTGTTGAATTTTTTTTAAATAAATTATGTACTAGATTTTATTGGTCGGTCGAACTTTTCTACCAATCCTAAGGGGTCGAACTTTTCTATCAATCCTGAAGGTTGGTCGGTCGAACTTTTCTACCAATCCTAAGGGGTCGAACTTTTCTATCAATCCTGAAGGGATACATTATAATTAACTGTAGAAACCAACATACTTAGATAAATATGGTCGAACTTTTCAACCAATCCTAAGGGGTCGAACTTTTCTACCAATCCTAAAGGGATACATTATACATTATAGTTAACTGTAGAAACCGAAACCAACATACTTAGATAAATATAAATATTGAGTTATATTCATTTATTTTAAAATAATATTTTTAAAAAACTAAATTTTAATATAATAATTATAATAAAATTATTTTAATTATATTTTAAAAAAACTAAATTATAATAAAATTATTTTAATAAATATAAATAAATGTTGTTGAGTTCTTTTAAATAAATTATGTACCAAATTATCATTGGTCCAACGTTTTTTACCCATCGTGAGGGACACATAAAGTTGGAAGTGTCCACTCATGGTGAGGGACACATAAAGGGACGATGTATAGAGAAATGTTGGATACATGATAATCTGGTACAGTTTATTTTTAGAAAAACTCAAATATAAATAAAATTATTTATATTAAAATTTATTAAGAATATATAAATAAAATAAATTATTTTAATGGATAATATTATAATAAGATAATGAGTAATATTATAATGAGAGTTTATAATTATTATAAATTAAAAATGTTTTAATAAGTTTAGTTATTAAGAATAGTTGGTTTTTTAAGAAGTTATATGTTCAAATTTAAAGAGAAGGAGATATGTATATTTTTATACACTTTAAAAGTAATTAAATCAGAAAGTTTCTTGTCCCACAAAAAATGGTTTTCGTATACTAATTTAATGTATAGTTTCACGATAACCTTAAATAAGATTATTGTTATTAGTATTGTTGTTATTATTATTAAATAATATAATATGTATAAAATAAAATTATTTTGATAAAAATCTATTAAAAATAATAAAATTATTTTATATTAAAATAAAATCGTTTTGATCAATAACATAGTACTAGAAAGGAAAGAGTTATTTTAATAGATAATGTTTATTATTTTATATTAAAATAAAATCATTTTAATAAATAACATAGTATGGGAGCGGAAAGAGTTATTTTAATAGATAACATTATATGAATAATTATTTTGATGAAGGTATATTAAAAATAATAATAAGATAAAGTTGGCTTTTGTCTTTTAAGTAAAACAAGGAAAATTATATTGATAAAAGAAGTTGTAGATGGGAAAATTATATTGATAAAAATAGATTGTGGATGATCTAAACAATACTAGTACATTCAAATGTATGTCTTCAAATAAAATACAAAAATTTAAACAAAAAGGATAGTTCCAAATCAAAATAAATAGTTTACATATGTTTATTCACAAAAATTCCTAGTAGTATTCAGTGCTATTGTAAACTACCTAATATGAAAGTGACTTTAAAAAACATAGTCTAATCAGAAAAGATGGCAACTAGTGGCCTCTTCCAAACCCATATTGGTTTGCACATATTCATGTTCCCCTATCTCCATGTCTTCAAAGAGTTAATGCATTGTATCTTATTCTTTTAATTCCCCATGTCTTGATTGGTTGACACCCTTTGATTGGAAGCTCTTGAATAAACATCTTCACTCAACTAGACAATCAATTTTCTTAACATAACACATTATGCCTCAAGGATTGCAATTTGCTTCTTTAATTATACCAAAGTACCCATGATAGAAGCAATTTGGGAGACTACGTGTTACTCTTTTTTATGAACCTTGGTTGTAACAGAGAAAATGGAAGACCTATTACCTTGAATCATTTCCTCATGAGACCTTAAGACGCTAATAATTTCTTGGTGATCTTTGTAATACATATTTGCTAGTTTTTTTTGTTTTTTTTTCAGAGAGCCTCGGAGGAATGGAGAACTAGAGCCAATTGAGAAAACAAAGGCACAACAATAGACCTAGAGTATACCCTATCAACTCGGTGTAAACCATAGGGAAGTAGAATCAAGACCCATAATGCTCAGCCTAATTTATTAAATTTAGAGCACAAATATCACACATAGTGTATGTGCTCCAAAAGGGATGAATCACTCAAGCCCGTAGTGTAAGTAAACCAAAAAAAACAAAGCACCATACACATAGAGCCCGTAGAATTTTGAAACCAAAGATTACTAACAGAGAAAATGAAGGTTTCAATTTCAACCTGGAAGAAGTGGCAAACTAGTTGAATTTTGCAACATAATCTCGTCGATTGGTGACGAAGAAGAGAGATATCCCATGAGCCCTCATGTTCTCCACACTGCAGGTTGCCATTATCTCACCTCAATTGAGATTAAAAGACAACTTCAATTAAAAATTACAAGTCCTCACTATGATTAGCATGTGTAAAGGGGGTGTAGGTCTCGTCACATTTATGGAAAAGCTTTGGTAGTAGGTTGGCTCGTGATTGACATGTATCTCATTAATTTAATGGTACTTGTCATTGAGTGGATGAAGGTGCTTAGGGTATGGTTTGGTAGGCTAATGTTCCATTAACCCTTAAAACCCCCATTTTCATCCTTGTAGCTCCATTAGCAAGTGCTTCGATAGTAGTGTTATTCTCCCTTAGAACCTAAAAGAACTTGGTTTTGTGAAACCTTAAGACCTCTTGTGAAATCCAAGCTAGTATTGATGCAATTTTGTAACCAATTGAAGAAGTTTTTGCATGCATATACTGAATAATGACCTTTGAATCACCTATAACCATGAGAGAAGTTATATGATGATTTAATGCCAATCTCAATCCTTGCAACAATGCATATACCTCAGCCTGATTGTTAGAGGAGATTCTAAGTCCCCATGCATAGGATAGTTATGTTTTTCCTCGGAGATCAAAGAGGATCCTCCCGTGCCTACCACTACTAATAAAGTTGTTTTATGAAGCTTAGTTATAAGCAATAGGTTGTTTTGATTGAGTTCGATTAAATAGAATAGGTTTCTTTATTAAAATTTATATGTAAATGGCTTAATATGTATCCTTTTAAATTACCTTTTAAATTATATATTGTTTTATAGATTAAAATTTAAGTGATTATATACAAACAATTGATGTAAAATTTCACACACATTGTCAATTGGGTCTAGCTCATGTGGTTGTGGGATGGAGTGTTATCCTCTCCACCCAAGTTGTATTCCTGTAAATCAGTATATTGTTGTAAGGGCTTCAATCCCTCTTGTTGACCACTGAAGAATATATGATTTACCCTGGGTACCATCGTCGAAATGAGGGGAAGTACCTGTTGGCAGTAGGCCAAAGTAGAAAGAAGGAAGATCGTGGGGAAAGAAAGCATGCAGAGAGTGAATCAACAGCTGGAAGGGAACACAGCACACATGCATGCAAGAAAGCGTGCACAAGGAAAGTGACGGCTGGAAGGAAGAACAACACGCGCACGAGAGGAAGACCTAACGTCAATAGGGTTAGGGTTTTGGTAATGTATTGTAATGGCTGAAAATCCAAAGATGTATAAATACCGATACAGAGGTATTATAAGTAGTTGTTGTTGTTCACAGATTTTGTAGTTGTTCTGACTTAGTTAGTAATTGGGTTTGCATTTTGTTGTATGAACTGTTTTGTAAGCTGTTGAGCTAGGGGAGACGAGAGAAGGTAGATCTTGAGGATTAGATCGCAGGCTGAGGAGCCTGGTGCGATCTAGTTCACCTCATATAGATCTTACCCATCTGAGGAGAGTTGTAAGTACACGGTGTGTAGATGCAGAACTATCATAATAAAAGAGCCAAGAGCCAAATCTTTGTGGATGTAGCCCAGGAGGGGGTGAACCACGGTAATATCTATGTAATGTGATGAATGCATGTATATCTTTATCCTCTTTTGAGTAGTTATTTGGTGAGCGTAATGAATGAATGAGTTATTATATTGTTTGTTTAAATACTATTCACGATACTGAGGGAACAAGCTGCTGAAAGTACTGCATAATTGTGAATAATAGTATGTTACATTTACCAGTTCTAATAATGGTTCAATGGGTGAGTTCTCATATCTCATACTCAGTCCTAGGTTGCAAACACATGAGTCTTGTAGCCACCCATTAAAGCTATCTTGGGTGAGACTGCACAATGCATTTTGTGTGTTGTATTGCCTTCTGGTTTACCAGGAGGGCCAATAGTTTTAGAGGCTTTGTTGGAAACCTGAAAGATATGAACCCTAGGTCAATAACTCAGATAGTATAGAAGAAGAGATAACCAAAAAATGGTTATGTTGTCGTTGGTAGGAACAAGAAAGGATTGAGTAGATAAGATAAGTCGAACATTTGTTGGAGACAGATCAAGAAAAGGTTAGGGCAGAGACCAATGAGCCATTAGAAGGGAATGTTGAGACCGTGGAATCACACAAAGGCAGAGATCAAAATCTGGTTGAGAAGAAAAGAGCTAGATTTTGCACAGAAAGACAACAGAAACCCTAGAATAACACCTCGCAAATATCTTGAGAAATACGTGTTTACTTATTTGCACGAAGTCTTTTTTTGCGATTTTTCATCTACTGTAGGAGTGGATACTAAGGTTGAAGGATAACCACACGACGAACCAAATTTGACAGTTCGATTGGACCTCAATACAACTTGAGTAGTTACAACAGGTGAACAACAAGTTTGCCCGCACAGTAGACTTTTGTATTGACTGTATTGTGGCAGGGTTTATAACAGAGTTTGCAGTTGACACAACGAAGTCATACAGCGCAGCGGAGCAAGAATTTATACGCAGACCTCGAGGAAGGTACATTCGATCATTGTATACTTCTATTAAGATACTGTTATATAACAAAGGTGTCATGACAATGGAATCAGACAACTAAACTTCCCTGCGTGCATGGGGGAAGGGGAGAAGCACTGACAGAAAGAGGAGAAATGAAAGGAAGAAAGGATAAGGGCAAGAAGGAGGAACCCTTGGACCCAATCATGATGGATGATGACCAGATCAAGTGGATCTTGGCGTCAATGAGAAAGACGCGTAGCGAAGTACCCTATCAATACAAGGTGAATACAAAGAAGAGAGCCATATCCGCGAGGGAAGGCTTGGCGAGTGATGAGGAAGAGGTAGAGGATCTTCGGGTTGTGGAGCAGATTGAGGAAATTTTGCGCGCAACATATGAGAGGAAGACGAGAGGTCCAAGAGTGGGAGGAGAAGGAAGCCATCCTATCCATATTAATGTTAGTGTGGAACCCATAAACCCATGTGCGACTAATACACCAAAGAGAATACCATTGTTTAGACAATCGAAGTTCAGAAGCAGTCAGATAGCAAGAAGTACATCTAGGAACAACAACTGGAGGAGCCAGTTTAGGTAGCACTAGTTAGGTATCTACACCGCGTGGAGGTAGTATTTCATCATTCAGGATGGCAGGACACGATCCCACCATCAAATTACCAAAATTCTGAGGAGAAGCAGCAGAAGACCCTGAGAAACATTTGTTCATTTGTGCAAAGATCTGGGAAGCAAAATAGATCACTGATGAAGATACTAAACTTGCGCAACTAGCTATTACGCTAAGAGACCGCGCACTAGACTGATACATGATTCTAGACACAAACAGTGCCCCTGAGATGACAAGGACACTGGAATACATTAAGAAGTTACTGATAAATGAGTTCCATAAGCCAAGCTCAGAGGATCAGTACATGAACGAGATGATCGAAATAAGACAGAAACCAGGAGAGTTTGTATGGGATATTAATCAGATATTCAAGCGATTGAAGGGAAAGCTAAAATATCTCATGGTCGAGATACAACATCGGCACATGTTTGTCAATTCACTACTCCCACACTTAAAATACCCCTTACGACTATAGAAATTTCAGACGCGGGCAGAGGCTCTGCAGGCAACCTTGCAACTGGAAGAAAACCAATACCAACAGACAGACCCAACTATTGAAGAACTGAAAGAGGATTTGAAGAATCTAGCGTTCCAGCTGAATTAGACTAAGAACAAGGACAAACGAGAATCCATTTGGTGTAACACATGCAGGAAAAAGGGACACCACAAGAACAAATGTCCAACGTTCACACAGTATATGGCAACAGGAATGCTAAATTTTTTACCACCAGGAGGACTATGGTGCGAAATCTGCAAGAAACCGGGACACGACCCCTATCACTGCACGATGATGCAGAAATACTAGACAGTCCCAAAGAGTTCATATTGCACCTTTTGCAAGTCAGTGGGACACGATGACAAAGATTGTAGAACTATGGAGATGATGCGAGAAAGGACATCAAATGCATATAGAGTACAGGCAGAAATGATGACTGGGAAAGCAACACAACATTTTAATCAAGTCTCAGCTCTATACAACACTGCGCAACAGCAGTATAATACTGTGTAGCCACCATAAAATAGCGTGCAACCGCAGTACAATACGGCACAACCTCAGTACAATATCACGCATAATCAAGCACCTCAGTATAACATGTCGCGAGGAGATCGAGCAGGCTACAGAGGAGGAGGACGAGCCAGAGGAGATTTTGAACGAGGTAGAGGACCAGTCACATGTCATAATTGTCAACAATCGAGACACTATGCAAGGGAATGTACGCTTCCACCAATGACTTGTATGTATTGTCACGCATCAGATCATGACACAGAAGAATGTCCGACACTATTAGTAAAGATCTAGGAAAAGAGGAACCAGAACAACCAGAACGTTCAGTGGATCTCAGCCGAAGCAAGGGATGAAGGAAGGAACATCAATATCGTTACTCATAGAGGAGCTAAAACAGGAAATGACGTAGTTTGACAAGAACCAACGTAGAATCAATGGGTAAAGAAGAACATTGAACCAAGGAAGTAGTTCGACGCGCAAAAGGAAAAGGAGATCTTTGAAGAAGCCAGACAAGAATTTCAGAAGGAGGACATAGCGTTGACTTCAACTGCGTAGCATAACAAGGAAGCACCAGAATATGAGATGTCGCCATCATTGGATCATACCAACGGGATGCAACCCACGGGACAAGTAAGTACAATCAAAGGCTTTATGCAATCATGTGTAAAGGTATTAAGAGATCCCTCATCTATAAAAATATTGCAAAACATACTAGAAAAATGTAGCATTGAGATGGAAGGAAAGCTAGAACCAAAGACAGTCAATCACTTGCACACGAGGAGAAGAACAAGTAGGGAGTTTAGACTAAATGCTAATATTGGGGATTTCAACATGGGAGACATTATACTAGATATAGGATCTGAAGTTAATGTATTACCAAAGAAGACATGGCAGTGCATGGGAGAGCCGACATTAGGATACTCACTTGTTCAATTAAAATTGGCAAACCAACACAGAGTCTTACCAATAGGTAGACTGAAAGGAGTGACAGTCGACCTAGATGGAGTGCGCACTAAAGCAGATTTCGAAGTCAATGAAATAATAGACGACACAACACCTTACCCAACGTTTCTTGGTCTAGATTGGGTGTTTGACAACCAGGCCATAATCAATTTGAAGACCAAGAAAATGACATTTGAGTCAGGAGAATACAGGGTCATCGCGCCATTAGACCCAATTGAAGGGGAGAGGTTTGTATAACCTACTTGCCTAGACCTAGAGGAAATCGACCAGTTATACAGAACAACTACGCGCGATGAGGATTACGTAAACCAGCCTGCAGATGGGGTACCCAGTTGGAGGAACATTACTTCATGTGAAACAGACTCAGACACCGGTTTAGAAAACTGGCAGCAAAGGCTACATGAAGTATCCACGAGAAGATGTGTAAGAATAGACCGCGCAGTAGATGGGTAGGCACAAAAATCAGAGAACCACCCAGTTTCCACGGACTAAACAATTTGGAAACATTATTAACACAGTATGAAGACGGAGTGTTAGAGAACCAGAGACTATTAGCACTTGATTTAGCACTCAAGGCCACACCTACAAGATGGTGGGGTGCACACAAGGAGACCATCACAGATTGGTACCAATGTAAGAGGCTACTGTGCATAAGGTTTGACACATAACAAAAAAACAACAAACAACATAAGTATGATGGACACAGGGCCCCATCAAAACACGTGGAGGCGTGTAGAACGATATGGAAAATGACACCCCCAGAGGAATGGCCTCATCACTTCATACACACTCTAGAGGGCATACCAGCGAACTGGTATACAGACTAGGAGTTGCGCAAAGGAACTGCGACATGGATAACATTGCAATAGAATTTTACTGTCACATTTCCATTCGAACATGAAAACCCCAACATATATGCATCTCTAAAACAGATAAGAGGAGTAATATTCATCACATAACCAAATATAGAAGTTATCACAGAAGAGCAACAACGGAATAAACAAACAGTTAAGGAATTGTTGTCATGCTATCATGTACAAGAGGAAGCACCAAACGAAGACGATCCATGCGACATTTAGATTGAAGAAGAAGAAGGCTAAAGAGATGTGGAAGGCCCACCCATAGAATCAGAAGTCATTTTCACGCCGATCAAAGTAAATAAAGTTAACATTGGGACAGTCGAGCATCCCAAAATGGCCAACATTGGACACTACTGGGATGAGCAAACAGTAGAAAGCATCACAGAGTTGTTGCGCGAATACAACGACTTGTTTCCCACAACCTTCACAAAGATGAAGGGTATAGAAGGATAATTAGGAGAGATGAAGATACCACTCAGACCTTAAGCGAGACCTATTAGACAGTGACCCTACAGGCTGAACCCAATATATAAACAGAAAGTCAAAGATGAGATCGACATAATGCTTGAAGCCGACATCATAGAACCGGTTGAGGAGTCAGAATGGATAAGTCCGATGGTAGTTCAGGACAATAAGCAAGGAGGGATCGGGATATGTGTCGACTTAACGAAGTTGAACGATGGATACCTACACGACCCATTCCCTACACCTTTCACGGATGAAGTGTTAGAGAACGTAGGAGGACATGAAGCTTACTCATTCATTGATGGATTCTCAGGCTACCATCAGATTAAGATAGCACAGGAGGACAAATACAAGACCACATTTGCGACAGAATGGGGATCTTACCAATACACAGTCATGTCGTTTGGACTGAAGAATCCACCAACAATATTTTCCAGAGTAGTCATTGTTGTGTTTAAGGAATTCATCCACCACTTTCTCGAAGTATACCTAGATGATTGGACAGTCTATAGTTTATTGAAAAACCATGTGGAAGTTTTATGGTTGATGTTAGAAAGACGTAGATAGTGTCAGATATCACTAAACATAAATAAATGTATATTTGGAACATTGTTTGGGATACTATTAGGTCATATAGTATGCAAACAAGGTTTGATAGTAGATCCTGCAAAGATCGCAGTCATTGTTAACTTACCACCACCAAAAATAGTCTGTCAGCTAAGAGCGACATTGGCACACACATGTTATTACAGAAAATTTATCAAAGGATATGCGTAGATCACTGTACCAATGGAAAGGTTGTTAATAAAGGATACGAAGTTTCAGTGGAACGACGAGTGTCAACACGGACTGGATACCTTGAAGGAAAATATGGTTACCGCGTTGATACTAGTATTTCCAGACTTGGAGAAGACATTCCACGTCCATGTAGACGCATCAACGATAGCACTTGGAGCTATATTAACGCAGCTAGGAGCGGGAGACTTGGATCACCTGATAGAATTTGCGAGCAGAAAGTTATCAGACTCCAAACATAACTATAAGACGACCGAAAGACAAGGCCTAGCTATGGTCTACGCACTTTAGAAGTTCCAGCATTACTTATTGGGAAAACACTTTAAGATGTTCATAGATCACTCAACCCTGGAATACCTAGTCAACAAGCCAGTGTTGGGGGGGAGAATCTGTTGATGGTTACTACTATTCCAAGAATTTGAATTTGAAATAATAGTCAAGCCAGGAAAATTGAACGCAGGACCGGATCACCTATCAAGGGTCACAAATGGAGAAGAACCTATGAAATTAGAAGATAACTTTCCAGATGCACAATTATTCTCAGTACAGATTATTGATGAATACTTCGCAGATATCATCCAGTACTTGAGTACACGTATTGCGCCGCAATAATATAGCACGACACAGAAGAAAAACCTAGTAGTCTGCGTTGTCGACTATCAAATAATTACAGGACACCTATACAAAATGGGCGCAGATAGCATCTTGAAAAGATACGTGTTAGAGCACGAAAGACCATGAGTTTTAGCGGAAGCCCATGAGGGAACAACATGAATGAATTATGTAGTTAAAGCTACCGCATAGAAGGTATTGCGCGCAAGACTTTGGTGGCCAACGATTCACAGAGACTCGAAGGAGTACTGTCAGACATGCGATGTTTGTCAATGGGTAGGAAAACCAAACAAAAGGGACGAGATGCCATTATGACCACAAGTAACTTTAAAGGCATTTGACAAGTGGGCAATAGACTTTGTGGGAATAATCAACCCACCAGCAAAAAGAACTGGGGCTCGGTACATTATCACTGCGATGAAATACTTAACAAGATGGGCGGAAGCCGCACCAGTGAAGGATTGCAACGCAGAAACAACAACGCATTTTCTATTTGAACAAGTAATCACTAGATTTAGGTGCCCAAGAATTTTGATGAGCGACCAAGGCACGCACTTCATAAACAGTACCATCGGCGCTATGACTAAAGAATTTGAAGTCCATCACCAGAAGAGCACACTGTATCATTCGTGGGCAAATGACACAGTGGAAGGCTTCAACAAAATTCTGGAGACCATGCTGACGAAGATTTGTAACGTCAACAGGGACGAATGGGACCTCAAAGTACTAGCAGTATTATGGACATACAAGACTATGTGCAAAAAGTTGACAGGGCACACACCATTTAAACTAGTTTATGGCCAAGAAGCAATGGTGCAATTAGAGTTTTTAGTACCAAGCTTGCGTGTAGCATCAATCACACAAATGACAGAACGAGGAGCAGTACAAGAGAGACTGAACCAATTACTGACCATGGAGGAAGACTGAATCTTGGCAGGATTCCACCAACAAGTTCAGAAAGCAAGAGACAAAGCTTGGCATGATAGACACATCAAGAAGAAAAAGTTCAAGGAAGGATATCTAGTGCTGATGTATGACAACAAATCGTTTCATCACCTGAGAAAGCTCAGAATGCATTGGTTAGGACCATACGAAGTAAAATCTGTCACAGACGGAGGAGCTATACAGTTAAGGGATTTATTAGGTACAAAACTCAGAGGGATTATCAATGGGAGCCGGCTAAAGCGGTACAAGGACAGTCGACCATCCACCGCGCAATAAAAAAAAAAAAAAAGAAGAACAAAAGAACAAAAAGGAAACAAAACCAAAGAGGGTGCAGGGCGCCAGAGGCAGAAAGGCCACGCAAAGTAGAAACACAACCCCAGCGAGGCGAAAGAAAACGGTCACATGCAAAGGGAAACAAGCAGAAAAAAAAGCAGAGGCGCTAAAAGCAGGACGACAAGACAACACTAGGCGTAATTAAAGGACGACAAGGACCGATGGGATGCCACAGTAATCACGCCAACAGAACACGACACAACAGAAGTAATGACAAGTACAAAATCGTTGAAGATGCATTGAACCGGTAATAGAGGTGCATTAAAGCCATAATCAAGGAAGCATCCTCGATGAGCTTCATGGGAAAGCCATACAACACATGGGCGAGGGAGCCAATAGTCTATTCACAAAAGGAGAATAGAAGTAGAGAAATAGAGGCTAAAGAGCACAGTGTGAGTTCACAGAGACCACAGAGACCGTTCGAATCCAGTAGATAGTTAACATTCACCACCATGGCACCGCCTAAGCAAGCAGAAGAGAGCCAGACCACCAGGAAAACTAGAGTTCAAACCAGGTCACGAGGACAGACCAAAGAAGGTGAACAACAGCCATTAGAGATCATCAATGTCGACAAAATTCCACCCCCAAAGACGATACCAGTACAATCCACGTCGATACTAGAGGAAATTCAAAAACCAACAACAGAGGCCATGAATGTAGATACACAAACAACGACGCAGGAGCCACAAAACCAGGAGGCAGAAACCCTAAAGGAGATGAAACCATAGCATACAGAGGCAGCTCTGAAATTCAATGGCACGACACCGAGGCTGACAAAAATAGTTGAGCCAGATGAGTCTCAAACGACCATCTTAGACCACCCAGCAGGGGATACGAGTGAATATGTCTCGGCTTGGTCAGAATGGTGTACAGAGGAACAACCGAAAGTCACTAGAACTTCAAGCCAACCACCACCGGCAAAGAAAAACCAGATACAGATACCCAAGTCACCTCGCAAGAAACCTGCAGCAGAAATCGTTCTACCGCCATACCAGAAGGGGTACAACTAGGACCAAAGCTACTGGGTCATATCGAGAAACTCAAATACTCTGACCATGATGTAGCAGACGAGGCCAAGTTTTTGGAACTTGCGAAGAGGGTCTTTATCCAAACCACGAGCACAAATAGAGTTGGCGAACCAATCAAGAAACCACTCCAGTGGGCAACTGGACTACAAAAAACGAGAATTTTAGGTCTGTTGGACTTACCACATTTTGGCAGAGGTCAACACGCAACCACATGCGTCAAACAACTACTAGTAGTCACACATGGAGGGGATATATGGTTGGACAATCCTGTCCCCATAGCCTTTGAACTTATTGCAAACATAACAGGGTTACCAATTTGGGGAATGGATCCCGCGTTGTTTCTGGATGACAAAACCAAGGAGAAAGTGCTAGTAGAAGAGATGAAGAAGAAGTATGGCACCGAAAGGGGGACAAAGGGATCATCATCAAGAGGATCAACGATGCAGCCACACAATTGGGCTTGAAAGTATTAGCCTGCAAGCTACTAAGAAAATGCTGCAGGGAGGAAGTCCCAGCAGGAGTTGTTACAATTGCAGCCTAGTGCACAGAAGGCCCCTCAATGAGTTGGGCATCGTACCTCTTAAACTTATTCCTGGATGACTGCAAGGATGTGCAGGATCTAGGAACAGATTTTCACTACTCATGGTTGATCACACTCATAGCCTTTATGGGATGAAGGGAACCAAGGTACATAATTTTTTGTACCCGACCCAATATGAACCAGGTAAATAGGTATTCACTGCTAAAGGCGACAACGAGCGCTATTCACAAGAGGATGAACAGATCCATCTTCTAAGGATACCTACGTGACCTACATGAATCCATCTCCTAGATGTGGAGAATCACACTAGAAGATGTCACGCGATATGCAAACATCGCCACTTTCCAGGCCACATGAAACGTAATGTGGATACAGGCAAGGAGAGATCCAGATAAACAGTGGCTACAGATGTGCTACTGCATCACCGAGGTTGACATTGACATGGTCATCAGTGAATGGGTCGATGAATGGAGAATCCCAACCATTACCCAGGAATTACTCGAAATAACAACAGAAGAAGAGGCAGAGCAGGGAGAAAAGCAGCCTCTAGAAATCCAAGTGCCCAAGAGACCAAGAACGGGCCAAGGCAAGACAACACAGACAGACGAAGGGATAAAGAAGACAGGGACCCAGAAGGGGAAGAAGGAGAGTACACAGTCAGACAAGGAGCAACAGTAATAGGTCAAGCCTGCACAAGAGACAAGAACAAATCCCGACACATAGGAACCAGGGGGAAATAAGAGGCTAGCCACACAAACGGGAGGCGCGAGCAAAAAATCAAAGGCACAACGAACACCGCCAAAATATACGATCACAGATGATGATGGGGAAATGATTGCCATAATGATCTAGGATTGTCTATTTGAGGACTTCAACCATGTTGCACGCTACAAGGACAAGATCCAAGAGGAGTTGGCAGAGATGCTACATCTCATCAAGTAGATCGGGGAAGGGCTAACAACAAGCAGCGGGGGAATCGAACCATCAACACTGGAGATAGAAGGAAGAGTGCAGTAAGAAGAACTAGAGTCAGTCCAAGCAATACTGCAACCACACGTAACATTCCACATCGACCCTAGTATGTTGCGCATGGACGAAATTGTGGGGCAGACACCCTTGAAGGACTTAAGACAAATCCAACTTGTGTTGACAAGGATACCATCAGGATAACTACACAGGTTGCAAGTGAGCGTAAATCACGAGGTACAGTCTCGCGCATGCAAAGACTTAACCGAATTGAAGCAGGCAACAAAGAAGCGAGATGCACTGGAAATAGTATATGAGAAGGCTAAATATAAGACCTAGGAGGAAAGGGAGTGCATAAAAGGATTGGAGTGGAAAGTGGTAGGAACCTACGAGAAGATCCCACAATCCATGCAGAGTGAGGCAATCACAGCAACATACAAGATTGATCGGATTGCACAGGCAATTTATCAATACCAGAAGGAGATCGAGGATCTCCGAGAACATATCATACTAACCACTCCAACATTAGTCAAGGAGCAAAGGAAGTAGGAAGCAATAACGCAGCTGCAGGAGATAGAGCATCAATTTAGCACAGTAGCTGACTTGTTTGATAAAGCAGCGCAACTTTGGACCAGGTTGGAGGAGGATCAGCAGGTCCATGAATGGGACATGGAAGAAGAAAGGATTAATGTTGTGATCCAAGAGCTCAAGCAAAAGCAGAAGACAATACCAATCACATAATGCGTTAAAGGGACACAGGACATGAAGAGATTATAGGCATAACTAATCACTGTGCAAACCCAGAAACAAGAGCAATAAACTCAAATGGAACCATTTCAAGAGCGGTTAGCAGAAGTCCTGGCACAGGTAGAAGAAGTTAAGACACAGATAGCACAGACCTAGGCAGAATGTGTAGGATTTATCAACGACGAAGTTGCAGTCCAGGTAGTGGACACAATGAAGGTGAAGACTGCGCAGGAGTAGACACAAACAACAGAGCTCAAAGACAAGTTCCAAACGATCACCAAGGAGATCGAGGAAGCTCAGAAGGATTAGGTTGCTCGGGACGAGCCACATGTCAGTGTTGGGGGCATGTTGGCAGCAGGTTGAAGTGGAAAGAAGGATGATCGTGGGGAAACAAAGCGTGCAGAGAGCGAAACAACAACTGGAGGGGAACACAACACGCGCGCATGCAAGAAAGCGTGCACAAGGAAAGCAATAGCTAGAAGGAAGAACAACACGCGCATGAGAGGAAGACCTAACATCTATAGGGTTAGGGTTTTGGTAATGTATTGTAATGGATGAAAAGCCAAAGATGTATAAATACCGATAAAGAGGTATTATAAGTAGTTGTTGTTGTTCACGGATTTTTTAGTTGTTCCGACTTAGTTAGTAATTGGATTTGCATTTTGCTGTATGAACTGTTTTGTAAGTTGTTGAGCTAGGGGAGACGAGAGAAGGTATATCTTGAGGATTAGATCATAGGTTGAGGAGCCTGGTGTGATCTATTTCACCTCATATAGATCTTACCCATCTGAGGAGAGTTGTACGCGCACGACGTGTAGATGTAGAACTATCATAATAAAAGAGCCAAGAGCCAAGAGCCAAGTCTTTGTGGATGTAGCCCAGGAGGGGGTCAACCACGGTAATATATGTGTAATGTGATGAATGCATGTATATCTTTATCCTCTTTTCAGTAGTTATTTGGTGAGCGTAATGAATGAATGAGTTATTATATTGCTTGTTTAAATATTGTTCATGATACTGAGCAAACAAGCTACTAAAAGTATTACATAATCATGAATAATTGTATGTTACATTTACCCGTTCTAATAATGGTTCAATGTGCGAGTTCTCATATCTCATACTTAGTCCTAGGCTGTAAACACCTGAGTCTTGCAGCCACCCATTAAAGCTATCTCGGGTGAGATTGCGCAGTGCATTATGTGTGTTGTATTGCCTTTTGGTTTGCCAGGAGGGCCGATAGTTTTAGAGGCTTTGTTGGAAACCCAAAAGATATGAACCCTGGGTCAATAACTCAGACGGTATAGAAGAAGAGATAACCAACAGTACCCATGGGTTTTCCTTGGGAGTTGTTACCTGAAATAAATAAATAAATAAAATCTCACAAGTTAATAATTTCCATATGTTTGTGATTACGTCTAAAATAATCTTATGTGCCTTTTTCTATGTTACTAAGCCCCACTCAATAAGTGGAATTTTTTTTGAATACATGATTGAGAAAATATGGTTGGTAAGAGAGAGGGAACTTCATTCAGCTTCAAATCTGGTCTAGTGTATTCATGCATTGGGGTTTTGCAGTGTGACAGAGTGGAGATCATTTCTTTTTCCCAGGGGATCATGACTTATTTCACCTATGTGGGTCTCACTTCTATGGAGAGCCTCTTTAGGGATGTTGAAATGAATCAAGTTGACATGGATCTCAGTATCTCTAGTTCTATATGTGTGGAAGTCTCCAACTATGGTGCCCTTTTGGCTGTTGGTGAGCTCGTGATTTCACTTTTTTTTCCTTGGTAATAGTCTTGGCTCGATCCTATTTGTAGTTTTGGCTAGTCTGGTCAATGATTTTATGATTGCAAGGTTTCATCTCAAGGCCATTTTGGTAAGGTTTTCATCTAAGGCTGTATACCTAATGGTGGTGGGTAATGTTGACTCCAAGGAAAGTTTCTGGATGGATGGAAGGCTTGGGACTGAGTTAGGTTCCAATTAAAATATTCATGATTATTTTTCAACAACAATCATGAATTCCATGACCAAATTATTTCTAGAGTTCTTGATGGATGGTTGTTCCATTCACTTTTGACAAAAGTGATTTAGTTATGGTAAATAAGGAGTTTGTGGTTCTCTAAAATGTAGTTATTCAGGCCAGACTCAATAAGTAGAAGAAGTCAAAAAAATTCAAGACACACTCTCCAATAACATAGAAGTTTAGTGAGAATACGTTCAAGAGTGAATACAAAGTGTTTAATGAAAGACTACAACCTAAAATCTTTAAAATATTTCAAATCTAGTCAAAACTCTTAATGGGAAATCAATAATCCTATGGGTGAATGTTTTTTATTATGTGGTAGAAATTAAACTTAAGATAGAGCATAGTTATGGGATTCATGTTTCCAAACAATGTCTTCCTTTCGAGAGTAAACAATTGGAGGATTTATCTCAATTGTTTGATTACAATAATTTCAAATATTTTTTTCTCATTCTAGCACTGCATCTGCATGGAGGAGCAATAGTAGTTGGGGTTCCTTCCTCCTCAAAGTGCGCTACATTAAAGGATGCAATCTAATCCAATCCACCTCCTCAAGTTTCTCAAACATTTTTCATGCCTATTCCATGTATAGTGGATAAATTAGACAAGGTTCTAGATTTGGAGATCCCCTATATAGAGGTCAATGAAAACCATTCTTTTATAAATCACTTGTATTAATTTGTTGTTTTAATGGGTTATGGCCTCATACAATAGATTTTCTCCAATGGATTCATTTGAACTGGACTAAACATTATTAGGTATATTTATGTTCCAAAGGTTCTTTGTAGTTTTCGTTTTTAATCATGATGACTATCAAAACGTTCTTGAGGAGGGGATTTGGTTTTGGGGAAAGGTGGGTGTCTTCATTACCCCATGGTTCCAAAAATTTTACCCTCCACTATAGTTGTAATCAAAATGTCAAGTTGGGTCCACCTCCTAAATCTACCACTTCCATTTTGGCATTTACTAGTCTTCAAAGATATTGGAAATACTTTGGGCAGATATTTAAAGATAGATGTCAAGCATGCTAATTTGGGTGTTTATACTTTTTATCACATTTATGTGGAGATTGATCTTAGCAAAGGTCTTCCAAGCAGGTTGGTACTAAAACAAGGCAAATTTGAATGGAATTAGGTCTTAGATTATTAAAAAACAACATTTAGGTGTTAGATCTATCATCAAACAAGGCATTTACAAGAATCTTGTCCTAAAGCAAGAGTTCATTCAAAGAGGAAAAAGGGTCATTCTTTTGAATCGAAAAGTTGGCAACCATATTTGTTTTCCATGTCAAATGATGAAGATGATATGCCTACTATAGAGGTAGGGAAAGGTAACAATGAATAATCTAAAGACAAGATCAAATAAGTAAAATAGTTTACGAAGGTTCAAGAAGAAGTATGGAATAATGGGATCCCCCCTACACAAGAAATGGTTATAAATGAAGTTCTAGCAAGAGGAATGAAAAAGATTTCATGAATATGAAATTCTATCTCTGATAAAGAGTTGGTTTTGATTACAAAAGTAGGGTCTCATAATTCGGATCTGCAAGTAGTTGTTACGGGCCCTCATTCAGGGTGATGGATAGAGATAAAAAGGAAGAAAGGGAGAAAAAGTTGGATTGAGGTCAATATCCCTTGATAGTTTTGTGACACCTCTTGTAGGTGCATCTCTTTTAGCTCTAAAACATGTTTAGTGTTCACGCTATATGGATCTTTATGAATGCTCTAAGGGCATATGCAAAATGTAACCTCTTTTCTTTTTCTTAATAAGAAGTTATGATTCTTTTCCAAGGAAAACAAAATTAAGCCCCACTTCATTGTGTATGTATCTCCCAAACTTATTTATTTTTAACGCCTTGATGTCAACTCATTTATTTATTTATTGAGGCCAACATTATATGGAACTTTATTGAACTTAACACCTACATAAACTCTTAATGAGCATTATGTATTAGTTATATATAGAATACTATTTAATGTTTAATCACTAATATATTTTCAATGATAAAGATCAAAGATAATTAGCATTTAAACTCGAAGTTAAAATAGGGAAACAACACTTGAAATTTGATATTAAAAAAATATTGTGTTTGTGTAATCTCCTTATGGCAGACAAATGGAGTCTCTTAATAGAAAACTTGAAGATAATACCTACATGATTAATTTTGATGAATTTTTAACCCCTAAGTCCCAAAACATTCTACATTCTAGTTTATTTCGACATTTTCTCTTTTTTGTTTTACTTGATATTACTTAATTCAAGAAGGATGTAGATTATCAAATTCATCTTCAACACAAAATGGGATGAAGTGTTGGTTAGATGAATAAGGATAAGATTTGTTATAATTATATGTAAATATTAAGGTCATTGTAGATATTGTAATAGTCTAAAGTCTTTTTGTTTTATTTTTTAGAAAAAAAACAGTAATTTTATTTATAGATAAATAAAATTATATCAGTAGATGTCCAAGGAATTTCTCTGGTAAATATGCACAACGTTGTTCAAGTATATATTCAGAAGGAGAAAAAAACAACACAAAGAAAACAATAGTGTAGGTCCATTATCTACCCTGGACCATGAGATCAGAGATAATTTTAAGGATGGAAATTTATCTCAAACTATAGATACCTTGGCGAATCTTACTAGATTTTAATATGCAAACTTTAAAATGTTTAGCGATATTTTTGTAAAAATATTCAAATTTCTAAGGATTTTATATAGTTTCTATAAAATTTGGGCTATTTCTTAGGTAAAAAAAATTATTCTATAAAATTTGGGCGAATAATTTTTAGAAAAAAATGGAAATTGGCGAATATTTTTTGGGAAAAAAACATGGAAAAAATAGCCCATGGGCGATATATAGCCCCTACAATTTTCTATGCATGAGATAGCCCACATCTAATTACAATTTCCAGAATTGCTTTTACAATAAAGAGCTCCAGAGTTTGTGTAATCTCTTATGTGAAAGAGTTGTAGAACCAACCAAAAAAACTGTAAACTGAAAACATGTTTTTGAATTGACTAATCAGACATGGAGCCAAGTGTTGTGAAGATGTTTTGTGGTTTCCTGCAAAGTATTTTCCCAGACCATCCACACGCCTTGGTCCATCTCCAATCCATCTTTGGAGAGCTTATATGTCTCTTCATTCCTATTACTGTAGAGGCAATGTATCTTTTGATATCTTCAAAGAGAGGTTGCATAGTATAATTGTGAAGAGTGGTAACCCAATTCATGCAATTTAAAAGAGTCATTTAATCCCCATAAACATTTAACCGCAATGTGTCCATTTCCCTAGCCATCTGTAATAAGAGATTCAAGGCCATAAATTCAATAAAATTATTTGTTGCACTTCCTAGGCCCATCGAGAAAGAGATGAAGTTGTCTTATGTGAGGTATAACATCCCCCCTGCTCCTCCTTTGGACAAGGTCCCTTGAGAATCCACATCAAAAAATGCCCATGGTAAGTGTTTTTGAATGATAGGTTCCAGGCGCGATAAATGTTGTTGGGAAGGTGAGGTTGGAGTGTTTGACAACACAGGTATTCCAACAGAGGACGAGCACCTTCAGTAACCACTCACACAACCAGATCAAATATCAACACACCAGTGTTTTGATGTGGTAAAACCCCTACAGGGAAACATCCACGGCCCTAGCCAACGCGACCGCTTGGAGTAGTTTATTAATGCAAAAGAAAAAGATTACCGAGAGATTTTACAAGAGATTTTCTCACAATCGATCATCGACAAATAACCCTTCGTGCTATTTAAATAGAGATCATGGACCAATCAGGTGTTAAGCCACATCGAGGAGAATACGAACCATCAGATCACTCTATGTTGGGAACATATCGTGACCATCGAATTTCCTAATTACAAATGCATACTAATTCATACTAAAGAAACACACTAAGAAACACACTTTTACCTAATGACACATTAGACCAAGTAGATCTTAACTAACTCATAAGTGTCTAAATATACTAACAACCCCCCTTAAGAACAACTTGGGATAGGATTGAAGAATTTATAATAGTGACACAATAGGAGAAGGAAGGAGGCATTAGAGCCTATCCCCCCTTAAAGACAACTTCATGAACTCCTAACATAGATTGAAGTTTGGAAAACTTCACTTCTAAATGTCTGCAACTTTATCTTCTGTAGGGAAAAATAGCACTTCAATAACTTGATCATGAATGAGCTTTATGATGAAGTGCATGTGTAGCTCGATGTGCTTGTTGCGCTGATGTTGAACTGGGTCTTTGGCGAGCTTGATGGCCATCTGATTGTCACACCAAAGGGTGGTCGGATGTTGTTTCTAAAATCCAAACTCTGAAAGGATCCGTCGAAGCCACAAGACTTCCTAACTTGAATTTACCGCTGCTCGGTACTATGCTTCTGCTGAAGAAAGTGCAATACCCTGTTGTTTTTAATAGGCCCAAGTGATAGGTCCTGAACCTTGGCTGAAAACATAACCTGCAATAGAATTCCGATCATCGAGGTCACCGACCCAATCTAAATCAGTGAAACCAACCAATAAAAAATTCCCCCCTGAACTGTAATGTATCCCGAACTGAAATGTACCACGAACATAGCAAAGTATCCTTTTAACTGCTTTCCAATGGTTTTCATGGGGTGTTTTCATATACTGGGCAACAAGACCAACATCAAAGGAAAGATCAGGACAGGTATGAGTCAAGTATAAGAGGATACCAACTAACTGACGATACATGGTGGCATCCACTTTGAAAGAAGTACAGGTGGAAGTAAGCTTGACTCCAGATTGGAAGGGATAAGGGGTTGGTTTACAATCATCCATGTGAAAGCGGCAAAGAAGGTCACAAGCATACTTAGACTAGGAAAGAAAAAATCCTTCATTGGTTTGCAAAACTTGGAGGCCAAGGAAATAGTGCAAAAAACCTAAGTCTGTCATTTCAAATTTCTTCTTAAGGCTAGTTTTCACATGGTTTAAATTTTTTGAGTCACTACCAGTAAGTTTTGAGTCATTTTTCCTTAGTTTCAGATATCGTCGCACTGTCCTATATAGACAGGCCGCGACGATCCTCTTACGTCGCACTCTAGAGGTGCATACCAGTGCAATGACATCGCATTGTACCCTATTGGAAGCCCGCGACAACCCTATATCGTCGCAATGTGCTCCACTGCAATCCGCGACAATTCCTATAGGAATTGTGGGAGATAGCCAATTTTTCTTTTTTCCACCCAGTTTTGCCTCAATTGCCTGGGATGAACTTTTGACAACAGTGTTTGATAGATTTATAAGTCTGAATCTTGCATTTGATTGATTTTTGGAAGTTGAAAGTATTTCTTTGTAAATTTTGCTTTTAATTTTTGTCACAAGGGTATAATCTCTGGATCTTGGTCCTGAGTGTTTGTTTGACAAAAGGTATCTGATTTATTTGAAGTTTTGGATTGTTTTCATTTTATGGATTGTTTATTGACTGAGAGACGTTTTTGTTTGCATTTGAAAAAAATCTTTCTTGTCATTTCATTTTTTCATTTTTGTCTACATTATAGGTTTGATTCGGGAATTGTGTTGAGAATGTGTTAATTTTCTTGGATTACGCTTTCTTTTCTTCATTACATCTCCAATTTGATTTGAGAAAGAAAGAACTGAAAGTCATTTCTTCTTTTTAGTGATCCTTCACAAGAAAATTATTGCATTCAAAATATTTGTTAAAAGAGAAAATTGGAAAATTTTGTACCTTTTGATTATTTGGGATTTTGTTCATTCAAAAATTGAAGAATTATGACTCGTAGCTTTTGTACTTCGAAAAGAAATACCTTCTCCCTACTGTAATTAGAGTTCATTGAATTGAAAAATTGCATATTCATCTCTTCTTGCATTTTATTGGGTCAAGGTCACATACGTCATCAGTTTCATTTCCGTTTCCCTTTGTGTAAACAACAACCTTTAAAATACAAAACAATTTTAAAACTTATAAGCAACTTTTATTTTCTAGAAATTCTCCTCACCAACATTAGCTAGGATAGCGCTCTGGAATAGGTTGTAAGGCACACTCTCCAAAGCATCAAAATACACAATAATATTATGTGATAGGGGGAGTTCAAATCCACTTGCTACATTTTGTTCTGGGAAGCCCTTCTAACACAAGGGTCAATCATGAGGTCACATTAGGACTGGCAGAGCTACTCACCCTGGTTTGTCAGTCTTGGTGTAGAGATTGCGCTTATTATTGGGGGTCACTTGAGAAGAAAATTGTGTGGGGACCTTCTCGAGTTGATTTTGGGCTAGATACTCAGCCTTTGCGCATGGATCAGACTGTCGATTGTTTCCCCAGGAATTATTGTCGTAATTGGTAACCTTAGTAGCCTATCTCTTTAGGGTCTTTACACGAGGTGAATGTGGAGGGGCAAGTCTTCATGGTACTTGGAATTGACGTTGGCCAAACTCACTCGGGCTCCTTGGAGGGTATACCCATGATTATGTGTAGGAGCTTGCACCTGGGTGTAAGTCCATTAAGCAGGTTGTGAACGTAACTTTTCCACCCGCTTTATCCCAACCCCTTCTTGTCTTTATTTCGCAACGTTGGATTTCATCACCGACTAGTGACTTTGAAGTAAGAAGGTTTGTTTGCTTGGTTTGATTTTTAGATTTTGTTAGTGCGTGTTGTTTGTTTCTCTAGTTGGCCATAGATTATTTTCGTTCTCTTTTTGGTACGACCAACATCGGTCCTCGCCATTCACGTAGGATGCAAGGACTACCTCCAAAAGATCTGGAAAGTTACATCCCTTTGATTCCCAATTCACCAAAGGGATCTCCTGAAGGAGCAGTCAATAACGACATAGCCTCTGAGATTGGAAGTTCGAATTCTTTAGAGGGATTCATAATTATTTCGGATTCTTTAAAGGGATTCAAACTTCCCGTAAACCTGTTATTGAATCTTAGACAAGATCCACTTTTGCTCCGACTAAATTCATTGGGAGAAATTGTTATTGAATATCATACTCAAATACCCACTAGACCTCACATAGAGTCTAGTGTGGACGGTCCACCCTTTCAGAGAGAGTCATTTAGAAGTCCTAATCAACCTATGGCATCGTAAATGCCTGAGACGTATGTTACCTATACGCTACCTTTAGATCATTTTATTGGGAAAACCAATAATGTTTTCACAGTTTCAGACCAATTGTTGGTTGATTCTCACTCAATTATTCCTCTCCAGATTGCCCACTCTACCATGGTCCCACAAGCTACGACTGTTTCTACTGGAAATGTGGTTATCACTCAAGATCCTATGAGAACAACACTTCTGCTTAGACCAAATCTGTCACTTCCCCCTGGGTATAACGCTTTGAATAATTCCATTGCTATTCCTACCCAGAAACCATCTGTAGGGTCGAGACTTTTTGTTCCTCTTGGGTATAATGTTTCTGGTCATTTTGTTCCTACACCTACCCAGGTTCTCTCTGGGGGGCCTTACATTTCTCCTCCCCCTTTGTCAAGAGGATTTATTCGTCCTGGCCCTAGTGGCTCCAATCCAGTTGGAGGCACCAATCATTCTGTCACTTTTGGTTTTCATATTTCTGTTGGAGGCCAACCTCACGTTGGGGGGAAACCTCAAGTTGGAGGCCATAACCTAGTTTATGGACAAAGTATACATGCGTTACAATCTCAACCTTGGAATCTTCCTTTCCAAGGGAATCAACAACCGTTTGGGGGGAAACATCGTCAAGTTAATTCTTTTGTATCCCCTAACTTCTGACAACCGTATCTAGGCTCTATGAATCCTCCCTGGGGTCAAAATTTTCAGTCTAATTTTCCTTTCCAAGGGAACATACCTAATCAACCAAACCCTGTTGGCTATTTGACTCAAAATCCTCCACAACTAATTTTTTCAGGACTATATAACTATCTACAAACTACTTATGGTCCTATTGGTATACCTACGAGACTACCTCCCCAAAACTACCAGTTGCCTCAAGTGAACAGACAATTGCCTTTTCTCACTACTTTGGATTTACCATATTTATCTAGGATTTTGAATGATCCTATTTTACATTCTCCTTATTGGCCCGTGATACCAGCCAAATTACCATCTAAAATTCCTAATTTTGACGGTTGATCGGGATAAGACCCGAATAATAATGTCATGACTTTCCATCTTTGGTGTTCATCCAAATCATTGATGGATGACTCTATTAGATTACGAATTTTCCAATGAAATCTCATGGGTTTGGTAACCAAATGGTATATTGAGTTGCCACGAGGATTCTTTAATGRCTTTAACACTTTAGCCATGGAATTCTTAACGSWTTACCAGTTGCCAACTCGATACGAGACATGAACCGAAATTTTGAGTTCTTTTAAATAGTCCTCTTCCACTCATATTTCTGATCATATCCATGAGTGGATGAGGAGAAGACGCTTAATCAAAGTTCCCTTTTCTAATCAACTATTGGCTGAGTGGTTTACCAAATCATTCATTCTGCCTATAGCCCGTGAAGTTGCCATGGGTGGTGTCGTCACTAAAGAGCAGGTGATTAGTCATGCTCAATATCTAGATCTCGTTTATTCACAAATGGGCACACTCTATGACTTGATCCCTGATGCTCCTCATCCATCCACGAATCCTGCCCCAACACATCCAATAGCTTCTCATGTTGTTGATGGTGTGATTAGAACCTTTCATGCTGAGACTCAGTCTACACAAGCCATTCATACCAATCCCAAGTCTACTGATTCTAATGTACAAAATACTCCTACTCCTCCTTCCCCCGGTAAAACTTCTGAAGTTAATTCGGTTCAATCTACACCTACCGGTAAAAATCAAAATAAAAAGAAAGGAAAGGGTAAGAATAAGGAGGACAAAAATAATAATCAACAATATGAGAAACCCAAAACACAACCTGCTGATGACAAAGATAAACATAAAACTCATTATCCTTTCCTTATCTGTGGTGATGATCATTACATGAAAGATTGTCCATGACGTGTTGAGGTTACTAAGTTCTTGCAAGGGACCGGGAAGCCTCCTGCACCCGCTATTTTGTCACAACCTTTTCCTTCTCAGCGACAGGCCCAATCGATCATTCATGACCAACCTTTTCCTTCTACCACGTCTTATGTCCTTATGTGTACTGGTGACTCCAAGAAGAACGAAGTTGCAGTCGTAACTCGAGCCAAAGATTATTCTCCTTCGAAAGAGAAAGTTGATGATTTACCACCTTCGTTGGTTCAACCTCCTCCCTGAACTTCAACTCCAAACGATCCTCTTCATCTCGAATGATTGGGTCTTGATACATTTCTTCGTCCTCCTCCCAAGGGCATTGTTCGAAAGTATTCATTTAATCCTCATGCACGTGTTTCCCAAAACTACAATATTGTAGAAGATCTTGTGCAAGCACCCTCTGTGATGTCGGCTCTCGAAGTCCTTCAAAATTTTCCTACTCAATGGAAGGCGTTGTTAAAGGCTATTGGTGGAATTGATCTTACCGATACCAATTTGATAATATTTGACTTGGAATATCATATTCCAAGGCTTCCTCCTCAGTTAGCGTTTCAGATCCAAGTTGTTGTGGAAAATAAGAATATCTGTCAAACCGTTATTGATGAAGGAGCCTAGACTTGCGTTATGTCTGTTACTTGTTGGAAAACTATTGTCTCTCCTGCCCTTACCGAGTCGCACAATACTCTTAAGGCCTTTAATGATACAGGGTTTAAACCTTACGGTGTTCTTCCTTTGTTGTCTATTATGTTAGAAGGTAAGGCGGTTAATGTCGAGGTTGAGGTCTTTGATGCACCTCTTGATTACAACCTCCTACTTGGCCGTAGCTGGATTGATTCCATGCATGCAGTTGTGTCTACTCTTTTCTGTGTGTTACGTTTCCCGCACCAAGGAAAATTCATTACTGTTGATCGGCTGGCCTTCTTTAATTCTGATTCACATACTAGCAACGTACCTTTTATCTCGAAAACACCTCCTAGTTATGAGAATGTTGGCGTGGGTATTTTAAAAGATTCAACCTTGATGGGTACATTTCCTATTCCACCACCAGATATTCCTCATCATTTTGTCGTTTCGATTAACATGATATCAACCTTTGTTCGTGAAACCCATGAGTCTTATGACCCATGGATAGTACCTAACTCTGGTGACTGTCTTCGTTATGGTGACCAAATTCCTTTAAGTCCAGTAGAATCAATTTATCAAGCTATTCAATTGACAACCCCTTCTCCTCCTTATCTCTGTGATACATCTCCTGATCTGTTTCACGTGATCTTTTCTACTGATGAGATGATCATGATGGTCATGTCTATGGAAGATAACCCATGGGACGATGGGCATCATCATTCTATTCTCTTCCTAAAACGTGATACCATGGAGAGCTACCAACGGATTTTGACTCTGTCTACCGTTGTTGTTATTTCTTCTGTTCCTGAGTCAACACACGATGTTTTGTATGAAGGGAACTTGAGTAATATTTCACCTACCGTCCCTCTTGACATATCGATTAAACCCGGAGTTGTGGAAAATGTTCATATCGGTGCCTCATGTTCTACTGATGAGGTCCACACTTATAAATCCCTTTTCCAAGAATTCTATGACGTTTTTTCCTGGAGTTATGAAGAAATACTTGGTATTGATCCTGATATTGTTGTGCATGAGATTAAGACTTATCCAAATGCTAAACCCATTCGACAAAGACTTTGACTAGTGCATCCACGTAAAGTTGTTGCTATTAAACTTGAAGTTGAAAAACTTCTTAAGGCTGGCTTTGATCGATTGGGCATCTAATCATGTTATGGTAAACAAGAAACAAGGCATGATCCACGTTTGTGTAGATTATAGGGATATCAATAAAGCTTGTCGCAAAGACAATTATCCAACCCCTTTTGTCGACCAGATCGTTGACGACTGTGACGGGAGTGAAATCTTCTCCTTGATGGACAGTTTCTCCAGCTATAATCAAATCAATATTTTACCAGCGGATCAACATAAAACTGCTTTTATTTGCCCTTGGGGAACCTTTGCATACCAGAAACTACCTTCTCATCTAAAAAATGCTGGTGTGACTTTTCAACGCACTATGTCTCATGATTTTCATGACATTAAGCACATTGTACAACCTTATCTAGATGATCTACCGACGCATTCTATGCATCGTCAAGATCACCCGATACATCTACGGGCCATTTTCCTACGCTGTCGTTATTATCACATACGTTTGAATCCACACAAATGTGCTTTTTGTGTGGAATCCAGACGAATTCTTGGTTTTATCATGTCTATACATGGGATTCGGGTAGACCCCTTGAAGGTTGAGGCTATTCTTAATCTACCTCCTCCTTCCACACTACACCAACTCCAAAGTTTGCAAGGGAAGGCAAACTTTTTACATTGATTCATTCCCAATTACGCTGAATTAATGAAAGGATTTACTCAGCTGCTAAAGAAAGTTTATGATTTTGTATGGGACGATACTGCCAACAAAGCCTTTGAAGCTTTGAAACTTGCCTTAACCCGTACACCACTGATGTTTCCACCAGACTATAGCCGAGATTATTTCATGTACTTAGTTGCTTTGGACTCTACCATTGCCATGGTTTTAGTCCAAGAGGATGATTCACACAATGAACATGTTATATACTATTTGAGTCGGAGTCTCACGACCACCGAAACCAAATATTTACATGTGGAGAAACTGGCCTTAGAAACTGTTCAAGTTGTTCAACTTTTTCGTCACTACATCTTATTACGCAGAACCACTGTCATTTCCGATTGCAACCCCATGCAATATATCCTTACTCGACAATTTCTTGGGGGAAAGTACTCCCAATGGATAGTTATTCTCTAGGAGTTTGATTTGGAGTTTGAATATGCCAAGTCAAAGAAGTCTTTGGTTTTTTCCAAATTGATATATGACCTTCCCTCTATTGAGACAAAAACTGTGGCAGATGATTCCTTATCTGATGAATCCCTCTTTCTGATCAGTTATGATGACATATGGTACGAAGATATTATCATCTATCTCTAGACCTAATCTTTTCGGCCCGATCTTTCTAGTACAGATCGTCGTCATATCCGATATCAAGCCCGTCAATAGATCATCCTTGGTGATACCCTTTACCGTCGTGGTATTGATTCCATATTTCGATGATGTCTCACCTATGATGAAGTTGAGAAATCTTTGAATGATTGTCACTCTGGAGCATGTGGCGGTCATATGTCTGGGTATGCTGCTACCCAAAATATCTTATGAGCTGGTTATTTTTGGCCTTCGTTGTTTAAGGATTGCATTGTTTCCATCCAGAAATGCCATGCTTGTCAAACATACAACAATAAGATCCGATCTTGTTGGGTATGTGTTATAATCCTAGCATGTGTGTGTGTGTGGGTGCGTCAGATATGACAACTGCGTCTGGCGATCCCTTCACCTAGAGCTCTGTCATGTGCGTCGGGCACTTTCCTAGGGGGGTCCCAGGGGGGGGCAGGTATGCCCCCCTCTGGTTACGTGTAGCGTTCGGCACCAGGCGGTAGCCTGGGGCCAACGGGGTTTGGGGCAGTGCCCTAAAAAATTTTTTGGGCGGTTTTTGCTATTTTTAGCAGATTTTGCTATTTTTAGCGGATTTGTAAATTAATCCCGGATTAAGGGATTAGGGTTTTGGTATCTATGAAATACCTAAAAACATTGTATATATTGTATGGTGAATGGTGAAATTCGATAGAATGAAAATAAGAAAGGTTTTCCCGGTTGAGGGTTTCCGGTATAAAATCTCTGTGTACTCTGTGTATGAGCCATTGATTAATTTTTGTATTGCTTAAGAATCTATATGCATTGCTTTACTTCGCAGGTTTAAAACTTACATGTAATATATATACTGCTTTACTGTGTTTAAAACTTAAGCATGTGGTATCGTATTCATTTTATTTTAGGGACGCTTTGTTGTCAGAGATTTGGATCGGTCTGATAATGTTTATCTTGTCCTGATAACCCTGGTTTTAGTGGGAGCTTTTCCAGTGAGATTTGAGTAAAGAAAGAGGAATGGCGAGCTCATCTAGAATCGAGATAGAGAAGTTCAACGGTAAAAACTTTGAGCTATGGAAGCTCAAGATGGAGGACCTTCTTGTAGACAAAGAACAATGGATCGTTATGGATCCTGGTACACAGCCTACTGGTACACCATCTACAAGCACACATGATAATGCTACACAACCTACCAATACGAAAACTACTAGTACACCAGCTACTGGTATGTCGAAGGAAGATTGGGACAAGTTGGACAGAAGAGCAAGGAGTACTATACGACTCTACTTGGCAGATTCGGTGTTGTTGAATGTCTCAGGAGAATATACAACCAAGGAACTATGGGATAAGTTAGGGAATTTGAATCAATCAAAGTCCTTGGTAAACAAGTTGTTTCTTCGAAAGAATTTGTATCATCTTAGGATGGAAGATGGAGATTCTGTGACAGAACATCTAAATGCCTTTAATACTCTGGTAAGTCAACTTGGATTTGTTAATATTACGATTGTAGAAGAAGATAAGTGTATTACTTTGTTATGTTCTTTACCAGACTCTTGGGATAATCTGGTTGTAGCAATAGGTAGTACCACTCAATCTACATTGAAGTATGAGGATGTAGTTGCATCCTTGTTATCTGAAGAGATGAGGC
>SNQJ01S0056437.1:92033-104923 GCA_010110895.2 Picea sitchensis | reverse complement strand
TTCTGTTACTCTTCCTTCTCATGCATTAGGCTTAGATAGATTCGAAAGAAATTCAGTGTCCATGATAAGCACTTTTCTGTCTAGGGTTAAGGTCAAACTTTAGAGGTCGATCTACTTGTCCGCAGGCAGATTTTCCTACAACAGTGGCATATAAAACCCTAACCCAATGACCTGGATTAGTCCATAACCCTAATTCCTTGACCGAAAAATAGAAAACCATCAGCCAAAACCATGTGTCGAAAAACCACCTAAATATGTGACATGTTTCCTGAGGCACGTGACACATTTCCCAAGAATATAACACATACCCAACATTCTCCCACTTGTTGTTTTCTTTGCATACAGGGGGTTACAGAGTTACATAGTCAACAATCCAGGGAAGCAATGCCCATGGATCCTCTACACCAAGATAACTTCTCAGTGCTCATAGATTTTTTTAATGAATCTGCAACATTCTTCAAAGTGTCCACCTTCATCAGCAATACTTTCTTTTCTTCAACCATGTCTCTCACAAAGTGATATTGAATATCAATATGCTTTGTATTTGAATGATGAGTTGGGTTCTTCGCTAGAAAAATTGCGCTTTGACTGTCATAATTTATCCTTACATCTTGTTGTACCAACCCAATACCTGAACACAATATTTGTAACCATATTGCTTCCTTACTTTCATGAGTGGATGTCGTGTATTCATCTTTTGTGGTTGAAAGTGCCACTACAGCCTCTCTTTTTCTCATCCAACTTATTTCTCCTCCAAACAGGTTAAACACATACCCACTTGTAGATCTCCTACGATCCATATCGCCAACCCAGTCTGCATCCACAAATCCATGTATATCCACCACTATGTCCAATCCAGGCCTTCCTTCGTATCACAATCCATAGCTAGCAGTGCCATGAAAATACCTAAAAACCATTTTTACTATCATTCAATGCTCCTTCCCTGGTTTTGACATATACCTACTCAAAACTCCAACTGCATGTGCAATGTCCGGTCTAGTACAGACCATTGCATACATCAAACTGCCAACTGCACTCGCATATGGAACACAAGACATGTCCTCCTCCTCTTGATGTGTCTTGGGACACTGATCCGCAGATAACTTTACACCAATAGGAATAGGAACCTTGAACGGTTTACATTCATGCATATTAGACCTCTGCAATATTGTCTCAACATATTTTCTTTGATTTAACCAGAGTTTCCTCCTTTTTCAATCTCTTTTAATTTCCATCCCCAAAATAAAATTTGAAGCACCGAGATCTTTCATGTCAAATTTAGAGGACAATTGATCTTTCACATCCTGGATAATATCCTTGTTGTTTCCTATCAGCAACATGTCATCAACATACAACACAAAATAAATCAAATGATCACCAATTAATTTAAAATACACACAATGATCCTATTTGCATCTTGTGAAGCCAAGTCCCAACATATAAGTATTAAATTTTTGATACCCCATCCTTGGTGATTGTTTTAAACCATATAGGGACTTTTTTAGCTTGCATACCAACTCCTTTTTTCCCTTCACAACATAACCTTCTGGTTGCTTCATATAGATTTCTTCTTCCAAATCCCCATGTAGGAATGTTGTCTTCACATCCATTTGTTCTATTTCAAAATCAAATGCAGCAGCAAAAGATAATAGAAATATTATGGAGGTTAACTTGGCAATAGGAGAAAAAATCTCACCAAAATCAATTCCCTCAACGTGGGAATAACCCTTTTCTACTAACTGAGATTTGTATTTCTCCACTTTTCCTTTTGCATTCAACTTCTTTTTAAATAACCATTTGCTGCCAATGGGATTTCTTCCAGTTGGAAACTCCACTAGATCCCAAGCCTCATTCTTATCCAAAGATGACATTTCTTCAATCATGGCCCTTTTCCATATATTTGCATCCTCTGAATTCAATGCCTCCCTGACAGTTCTAGGATCATCATCAGTAATAGACAAAGAAAAATTTGAATAGAAATCAAATGAAGTATATCTTTCCGATAGCCTTTTTTCTCGAACTGATATCCTCAATACTGGAGTATGAGGATCTTCTTCTTCTGATTCGTGTTCTTCTGTAGAGTCTGACTCATCATATTTTAAATCAAACTCTATTTTCTCTGGTTCTTCCTTACTTGGTAGGACTTCCTATTTAGCAACATCCTTCATTTCTCTAAATACCACATCTCGACTATACACTACCTTCTTAGTTTCTAGGTTCCAAATCTTATAACCTTTGAAACCATAATTATATCCAATAAAGATACACTTTTCAACCTTATTATCTAGATTACTCTTGTTTTCGATTATAAGAAGTATCCACTACCTCTGCCCAGAATTCTTGCCCTAGCTCGGCACCATTGAGCATGCACCTTGCTTTTTCCATCAGCGTCTTGTTCATCCTTTCTGCAACTCCATTCTGTTGAGGTGTATATGGAGTAGTCTTCTTCCTTGCTATACCGCACTTCTTACATAATTCTTCAAATTCATTCCTGCAGAACTCTCCACCATTATCTGTCCTTGACACCTTAATTATTTTCTCTATTTGATTCTCAACAAGAGAACCTATCAAAGACTTCGGATTTCTTCCTGAGGAAATATATCCAAGTATTCCTTGAGAATTCATCTATAAATGAGACGTAGTACACATATTTTCCCAATGATGGGACTAACACAGGTCCAAAAACATCACTGTGAACTAGCTGTAAATTCCTTCTGCCCTCTTTTCACCAGAGGGGAATCTTACCCGATTTTGCTTCCCATATATACAATGTTCACAGAAATCAAAATCCAGAGAGAAGTTAGACATACCTTCAACCATACCTTTATCATGTAGTAGTTGAAGACCCTTCTCTCTGATATGCCCCAGTCTTTGATGCCACACCATAGCCTTTTCTCCAGAGACTGTAGGAGTTCTTTCTTCTTCAACTCCAATATCAGGAACAATGGAACTATTACACCCATAATTAATAGTGCTTCCTTCCAGCTTATACAGAGTTCCAAATCTAGCTCCTTTCAACAACACCATTTCTCCTCGAACCATCCTTCGGATTTCCTTTTCAAATATTGTTTTTACCCATGCATCGTGCATTTTTCTTACAAAAATCAAATTTCTAGCCAAACTTGGGATGTGCAGAACACTAGGAATTGTTTTAATCCTTCCATCTATGAGCCTCAACTTGACTCTTCCTCGTCCTATGATTCTGGTTGTCGAATCATCACCTAAGAAAACATTACCTCCATCATACCTTTCATATTCACAGAACCACTCCCTGTGGGGAATCATATGAAATGATGCACCATAGTCAACCAACCATGCCTCATGATCTTCATGTGTGCTTGAAGAAGCCAAGTACACATCCCCTCCTTCCTGGAGGTCTTTTCTTCTATAGAATGAGATTCTTCAGATGCCTTTTTTTTCTCAACCTTGGATCTACACTGCTTCTTGTAGTGCCCTTCTTTTCCACATCTCCAACATACCCTTACAAACTTTCTGGGAGATTTAGATCTACCCTTAGACTTAGAACTCCCACTTGAAAAATTAGATCTATTCCTTTCCTGGGAACGTCCTCTTGCAAATAATGCATTTGTGCTCTGTCCTTCCATATTCTTTTGTCTCATCTCCTCCGAAAACAAGTATGAGACCACTTCTTCAAAATTCAAGGAAGTTGTATTACTACCTATGGCCACAACCAGACCATCCCAGGAGTCTGTTAAAGAACACAATAAACTGATACATTTATATTCATCTGAAATTTTAATCTCAACATATACTAACTAACTTACCACAATATTGAAGGCGTTCAAATGCTCTCCCACCAAGTCTCCATCTCTCATCCTCAGTTTATACAGATTCTTTCTCAGGAATAGTTTATTTACTAGGGACTTAGACTGATACAACTTCCCTAAATTTTCCCATAAATCCTTGGTTGTAGCTTCCTCTGACACATTCAGTAATACTGAATCAGAGAGACACAATCAGATTGTTCTCTTTGCCTTCTGATCCAACTTTTTCCAGCCATCTGTTGGTGTTCATGTAGGTGCAGTACCTGGATCTATCGCGATCCACTAATCTCTGTCCACCAACAAATCTTCCATCTTGAGCTTCCACAGCTCAAAAAATTTCCCATTAAACTTCTCGATCTCCAACTTTGAATTGCTTTCCATTTCTTTTTACCTGAAAAATCAATACCACAGATATCCCACTGTAACATGGCTTATCACAATCCCGAGCCAAACCCTTAACCACAAAAGTGTCCCTCTGAAGCCAATAAAGCTATGATACCAAATGTAAATTCTAACCTTGTACAATATCTACTGCAAACAAATATTCAGTAAAAGAATAGAAAAGATACAATGGAAAAAATAAACATTACACAGAGGATTTTCCCCTGGAAACCCAAACCAGGAAAACCAACATATTCTATATTCATTCATATGTGTTACATTGTTTACAATACAATATACATATAGGATCCAGCGGCATCCAAAACACTAACCCAATGATTTGGATTAGTCCACAACCCTAATTCCTTAATCGGAAATAGAAAACCATCGACCAAAGCCATGTGCCGAAAAACCACCTAAATATGTGACACGTTTCTTGAGGAAAAAAAAATTTCCTACACCCCCCTCTAACCCCCCTGAGCACCCGACACAGAAGCTCAGAAACTACTACTCATGAAAAGAATATAACACATACCCAACATATTTCTCATAACTTTTGTAAGGAATATAACGACTGTGTTCAAAACATAGCAGATTTTGATGTAGACTGTGAGGATGAAGACGATGCTTTGGGTGAGCCGGTGGGACTAGTAAAATCACTTTCTACAAAAATAGAGAAATTGGAGGTAGATCGTGCTTGTTTCTCTTATGAATATGTAGAGGATATTATGGTCCTCGAAACAGATGTTCTTGGCAGCGCTACTTATGATGAAGTGATTTCGGATACTGGCCAAGAACAAACAACTTGCGATGAATATCCCAACGAAGATGGCGAAGAGCAGAGCTATCCCATGGTTCTTGTTTATTATGATTGTGAATCTGATCCTTGGGAGAGCCATAAAGGATAAAAGGAGGAGCCAAATGCGTAGTTTATGTCCTGTTCAGAACCTGTAAATGAGCAGATATCACCTAGTACCATCCAACCCATGTATGACAGCTATGAGTCATATTATGAACTGAATATGAAGGATTTCCAAGAGCACACAACATAAACTTTTCCTTTATACATTGAAGGAAAAAATTGTGTGGAAATCAGACATCCTGGACCTGCAGAAGACCAAGAGCAGAGCTTTCCCATGGGTCATGTTTATGATGATTATGACTCTAACCCTTAGGAGAGCCATGAAAAAGAAAAGGGAGAGACAAATGAGAAGTTTATATCCTGCCCTGGGCCTATGAGTGAGAAACCATCACCTGGGATCAGTCATCCTGCATCAGTCGTTCACTCACCTGCAGTTTCCAGAGACATTCAACCGTGTGTGAACAATTGTGGGACTGAGCATGTTTTCTGCCACCAGTCCAGTAAATTTTCTCACTCATCCTATGAACTTGTAGGGGAATACATGGAGTTGATTTTCCTCCATGATTTGAAGCCTCCAAGTCTTATCCCACCATTGTCATCTGGAGGAAAGCTTAAGGACGTAGTTGTTCTACTGTCATGGTTGCATCATCTACTATCAATCACTGATATAGTAAAAGAGCTTACAGTTAGGAAGCTACTTGAATGGCTATGGTGGAAGTTTGATTTCACCTAGCACTGTGTAACAATCAATTAGTTTAGGATTGTACATAAATAAGCTCCTATGGAGCCCATGTGTGTTTATTTTCATTTTTTACTTATCGGCATGTATTCCTCAGCAGGGTGTTTTGAACTTGACTCCATAGCCCAATGTAGAAGGTGACTTGAACTATTGAAGATCTTAGAGCCTCGCATGGAGGACTCTATCCCCCATGGAGCCTAATGTTAACACATATCCTTGTAAGGGGGATGTTTTCCTTGGATTTTACCTCTAGATGACAAAATGCAAAGAAAGGGGCTCAAAAACCCACTTCATGTGCTTTATCCTAAGTCTGCCAGTCCTCGTCATCTCCATCCACGTTTTTCCACCTGTCTCCCCTGCAAGCATCCAGCGAAGCTCCAGGCGGAAAAGGAGAGGTCTCCATGTCTTCCAGGTGCCAAGTGGGCTTGTGCCTGTTCAAATCCCGATGAGGCAGTTATGAAAGCCAGGGAGGTGGTTGAAACATCGTCTCCCCCATGAATGGAAAATTAGAATGGCTTGAACATGAAGGAAGTCTCTCAGCCCAGACATCATGAGGTTGCGTCTGACAGTAAAGTTGCATGAGCAGTCTGACCGAAGAGACACAAAAGGGCCAGCAGAGCTTATATCACGTCTGACTGAGAAGACGCAACACCATGGAAGATCGAGCATGCTTCTGTTGTTGTTTACGAAATTTTTTAGTATATGTATGGAGTTTTGTTATTTGGTAATGGTCGAGGGTCGAGCAGAGATCCGATCTATAATGTTTGTTCTTCCAGAGATTTTATCTGTTTATGTAATCAATTTGAGACTTTCATGTTAATAGAAGTCAGTTTCCTATTTCTTTTCATTTCTCTGTAAAGTTGTGTTCAAACACTTGGGTATGGATGATCCAGTTGAGGATCGTTATGTTGTTATAATGTAGGTTTGATTATAGCAATATCATGATTAGTTTTATTCAGTTCCTTGTGTTATCGTTTCCCTCTTACATTGAATGACTTATTTTGAGGTTGTCTCTGGCTAAAATCCGCCATCAGTATTATCTTACTTACCAAAAGTCTCTAAGGTGTAGGAGGTAGAGAAAAATATCACATCTTGGGCCAACATTCTTTGCACCCTCAAGTATAATCCGGTAATGGATTTGAACAAGATGAAGCAATAGTATGATCAACATCACTCATACTGTCATTTTGAAGAAGGGGATAATATGTTCCTTCATGTGAAACCTTATAAGCAGGCCTCCCTCAAAGACAACCAACACCAAAATATTTCTCCCAAGTTTTATGGCCCATATAAGGTCCTCAAACACATTTGGCTAGAGGCTTACAACTTGGATATTCCTAGCCACTCTAAAATTCATCCAAGTTTTATGCCTTTTGCTTAAACAAAGTGGTTGGATCGAATTGTCGTATTCAAACTAGACTTCCAATATTGAAGGAAAAGGTTCCATTTGGTTGCAACTTGAGGTTGTCCTCAACAAAAGAGACAATTGTATCCATGACCCAAGTGGATATTGGTGGCTGCCCACCTAACCCAACTGGCTTATTTTTTAATTTTTCGTGTTAGCACATCTTTTTGTACTTCCGGGGCCGTTTTGGGGCCCTAAACAATGGTTTTTTGGCATGCCACAATCAAATTGTAGACGGAGTTAGAGTTTGACAACATAATGTGTATTTATCTAAAAGACCTTTCCAACGGGCTATCACGCACCTAAAATGAAGGTCGTATGCAAAAATTACGACCTCGGGAAGTTGAGGTACCAACTTACCCATAGGGGCCCACATAAATTTTGGCGTTTCATCTCCTAGGGTTGGGTTTTTGGATGTCTAGGGTTTTGGAATTCATGAGTAATGTTAAAAAGGAATTTGGAGCCACATTCTAATCATTCTTCTTATATGGATGCGCATAGCAAGCCACATCTCTTCTCAGAGATAGCTACCACCATTCGAGCAAGTTGTTTTCAGTTCTGCAGTTTTACAATTTCAGCCTATTTTATTTATTCAATAGAAGCTATTGTTCATTGGATATCTATTTTTGTTGTTCATGTCTCTATTTTATTGTATTCGGTCTGTTATTCCTTTCGTTTCGCTCATAAATATGGATCAATGGTATCATAGCAGTCTGCTCTTCATTTATTTTTCTTTGTGCATGTCCCTGACAAGATCTGGGTACAAGAAGATGGGACTCGAACCAGTTGAGCGTTTGCAAGATTGGCCACGCCGAGCCCAAAAAAAATCCATGGGGGACGAGAAGAAAGATGATGGAGAAAAATATCCATTTAAAATGTTGCTCGACGAAGCCCTTGCGCGAAAAAGGAACAAAATGATGGACAACTTTGCACAGATCCTTCGGCGACTGCCCACAGTTGATGCATCTTCATCAAGCGGCCATACAACCCCCTTCAAGGTAGAAGTAAATTTTTATATTCCATTATTTGAAGGACTGATATATGCATATTTTGTAAATAAAATGGTTGAATCTTCTTGAAGGGTATTTTTTGGTCCACAATTTTTCCAATAGGGAAAATATTACTTTTTCACTCCTCAAGGCCATCCCCCATATTAAGGAATGGTGGGATACTTACTCTGATAAAAGGGCCATAGAGGAATCTATAATTTTTTTGGTCTCCCCCACATGGGATTCCTTCAAGGATGTAATTAAAGAACAATACTACCATGTTGGAAGCTACAGGGACTAGTACACAAGATGGACCACGCTACGTCAGGAAAGGGACCAGAGAGTACCATATTTCACCAATATTTTCCATACCCTGTTCACCAAATTGGGTATCAAAGACTCTGAAAGACATATGGTGCTCAAATACCATGGTTGTCTGCATAGATACATTAAAAAAGAAATGGATTTTCTGTACATCGCATCATTAGGTGCGGCTTATAGATATATTGTCAAGATCGAGTAGAAATTTAAGCAAAAGAGGCAAGAGTTTGGATCTACAAAATCCTCACAGCCGAAGTAGGTAAAAGGCATCCCCAACCCACAAAACAAGGGACAAAGAAAATATGGTCACTCTCAGGACAACCAGCCCAAGCCGCAACCCAAGAAGGGTAATGAGAAGATGAAGAAGGACACAAGAAAATGGTGTGAATACCATAAAATCCCTTGGCACAACATTGAAGAATGTCTCTCCAAGAAGTCACTGGTGGCTAAGCGGAAATCTTTTGAGTCAGAGGTAGATTTTGATTTCGAATCAAATCTAGAAAGTGGGAAGAAAATCATCGATGTCAAACCCAATTCCACTGTCGCTACCACCAAATTCCAACCAAGTGAACCAAAAGAACCAGAGGAAGGGGAATACCTCTTTCACTCGCAGATGTGGGTAAAGGGAACTCCGCTGCATTTTATTGTCGATAGCGATAGTCAGAAGAACCTGATTTCAACAGAGGTCCTCAAGCGGTTGGACCTTCCGATAATAATGCACCCGCAGGACTACACCATCGGCTAGCTTCACCAAGGACGAGATCTCTACGTCAACCAACAGTGTCGTCTTCCCTACAACAACAAGCCCTTCAAAGACGAGGTATTGTGTGATATTGCTCCCCTTGAATTTTGTGATGTTCTTTTAGGCTAGCTATATTTGTGGAAGTGACATGTTGTTTATGAATCTAGACACCACAGTGTTATTATTACTTTAGGTAGACAATTGTACATGATATTAGAGGTAACGCTGCCTACCACTATTTCTTTAATCTCTACTAAGAAATGCAATAAGGTCATTCAACAGACTGAGAAGTTCGTCTTCTTTGTGATCCATGCTCATAGTAAGCAGAAGGTCATTACCACATCTATGACCTCTACATAGAGCCTCTATTTGCAGCACAAGCAAGTGGACGGGATCGTGGAAGAGTACAGAGACATCTTCTCCTCTCCCACCGGGGTACCAATACACTGCCAAGTCAAACATCTAATTGATCTAACCCCCGGTGCCCCGCTGCCTAATGGACCAGTCTATCGTCACTTGCTAATGGAAAATGATGAAATAAAGAACCAAATCCAAGAGTTTCTTCAAAAGGGGCACATCCAACCCAGCTCCTCCCCTTAATGAAGCCCAATTGGGCTGGTGCAAAAGAAATATGGGACCTGGTGTCTCTGTATTGATTACATAGCACTAAACAAGATCACAGTTAGGAACCGGTACCCAATTCCTCAAATTGATGACCTTGACCAAATCAAGGGGGAAACGTTCTTCAGCAAGATTGACCTAAAGTCTGGCTACTACCAGGTTCCCATCGAACCAACTGATGTATGGAAGACAACTTTCAAATCTAAAGAAGGTCTCTTCGAATGGTTGGTCATGCCCTTTGGCTTAACAAGTGCACCAACAACTTTCATGACATTGATGGATGATGTATTGAGACCCTTCACCAACTCTTTTGTGGTGGTATATATGGATGACATCCTCATCTTCAGCAGAACTTGGGAGGAGCACATGCAACATATTCAACAGGTTTTGGGCACTCTATGACAACACAATCTATATGCCAACTTGGAAAAATGCTCCTTTGGCATGAATAGGGTTCAATACTTGGGATACATTGTTGATGAGAATGAGGTACATGTGGATCCAGCTAAGATCCAAGTAATCCGTGATTAGCCATCCCTGACCACACTAAATGAGCTTCGAAGCTTCTTGGGACTTGCCAAATTCTACCAGAGGTTCATGTTTGGATTCTCCCATATTGCGTGGGCCCTCAACCAAGTAACCAAGGGCGATGGGAAGGAAAAAATTGCATGGGGGAAGGCAAAACAACGAGAATTTGATGATCTAAAGAATCACTTGTGCTTAGCTCCAGTGCTCTCCTTACCTGATCTGAAACAACCATTCAATATTGAGACTGATGCTTCCGACTATTTTGTCGACGCAGTTCTCACTCAGCATGGTCATCCAATAGCATACCATAGTGAGACACTCTCAGATACTGTCCATAAATACCCCACCTATGACAAAGAAATGTATTTCATTGTGAAAGCTTGTCGTCAGTGGAAACATTACATTCTGGGAAAGGAGACAATCATCCACACTGATCATAAGCCTCTGCAATTCATACAGACATAGGCTAAGTTGCAGAACGACCACCATCAAAAGTGGTCCACATACCTACAACAGTTCCATCTCAACATCAAGTATAAAACAGGGAGAAAAAATCATATCGATGACTACCTCAGTCGCCCTCCTATTGTTGCACTCACAACAGTACTCCATTCCTACAGGCATGAGGCATCTGAGTGGCCCCAACGTTATCAACGTGACTGATCTGAAAATGATCTTTAAAGACTTGGTTGAGTTTTAAGCATGTGTTCAGTTACCATTTATGAAATTAAGGAAAGAAGAAGAACTTAATAAAAGAATATTGCAGCCATCATAAATAATGTAGATCCGAAAGCATAAACAACAACAAATCATAACAAAAATATTGTTAACAAAGTTCGGCAAGGTTTCCTACGTCTTCGGACCTTTGTCTTAGTGGGGGAGGCTTTCTTATTTATCTTCAATGCTTCAAACGCAAATCATAAATGTATCAAAAGGATTACAAACTAGTTTAGATGTGTTCTTCTCGACCTCAAGAATCCAACACAACTGACGGCATTGAAAACGGTTGAGCGTAGCTCCCGGAATTGGCCTCCAAAGTTTGCTTCCTCAATGGCTTCCCTGCATAAAAACGGCTTCAAGCTTCACAAACTCATCATCATTCTGCTAATATGAACCTCCTGAACTATCAAAAAAATCTAATATATATATATATATATATATTGATTTGGGTTTCACTTCCCAACTAACTCCCAAGATCTAGCCTCAAATCAGGCTCTAGGTCCCCCCAAAATGGGCAAAATCCACCCAAATCAGCGTAAAAGATCATTAAAAATCATATATTATAGTTTAAAAACCCAAAAATTTCCAAATATTGGACACAACCCCTTTCTTCTGGGCCTCTGGTCATATGGGTGCTACCATATGGACGAGGTTAGGCATTGGCTCTAGTCCTCCGGTCAAGCCCCTAAACATATGGTCTAACCCAAACCTCTGATCATATGGTGGCCATGTGTTCGGGCCTTAAACTCTCCATGTGCCCAACCTTTTGGTCTTGGCTCTTGGTCTATAGCCCTCGGTCAGTCGAGCTAGCCCCCAACTACCGGGGCTTATCCCAAAATATGCACACCACTTCACAACAAAAGCAATATTCGCCACATCGTTTAATAAGAACCATAGTAGCCCATACGGTTAGCGCCCTCATTGTATTTTGTTGCCTCACCCGAAGGTCAAAGGTTTGAATCCCTCAAAGGAAGAACAATTTTTTTTTACACAATCAACATTGGATAAATCTGAGATTCCACATGGCATCCTCTGATTGGGCCACATGTCACCCTGTGATTGAACCGTACAGTCTAGTCACTGACACAGTCAGCGCAAAATCAACACCATGTCACCGTCTTGTCATCCTACCACATCATTTTCATTGACCCAGGTGGATATTGGTGGCCACCTGCCTATTCCACTTGGACCCCCACCATTGTTTCTTTCATTTTTTCAGTTTCCTTAATTGTAGCACAATTTACTATTTTTAGCAGTTTTTCGGGTCCTGAACTTCCGGACCCGTTTTGAGGCCCTAAACAACGTTTTTTGGGCATCAAATCTCCGACGAATATGAGTTTGTTGCAGACTTCATATTCACTGTCAATAGTTGTAGTCCTCAGATAGATATTTCTAACAATGTATCATGTGCATCAAAGGGAGATAATATGCCAAAGTTACGACCCTGAGAAATTGATGTACCAATTTACCCCGACGGGGCCCATATTCTGGTGTTTCATCTTTTAGGGTTAGGTTTTTGGATGTTTAGGATTTTCCATTGTTTCTCAATAATATATAGGCCTTCGAGCCTCATTGTAACACAGAGTTCAGAGGCCCGTAGCCGCCACATCTCTTCTCAGAGATAAGCTACCAATGCCCTTGCTAGTTTATTTCCATTATGTCTGTAACCAAATTTCACTTATTTTTTATTAATGAAATGAAGTGTTATTTCCACTGCATCTTTGTATTTATGGTTATTTGTGTATTCTGTTGCGTTCCTACATAAATTTGGATCAGTGGTATCGGAGCAGTCTGCTC
>SNQJ01S0056437.1:72453-92008 GCA_010110895.2 Picea sitchensis | reverse complement strand
TCAATCTGGTTGAACCTTTGCAAGATCAACCTCGCAAACCCCGATGGCCGCCCATGGGGGAAAAAAAGAAAGATGAGGGAACAAGAGATCCTATCAAAATATTGCTCGAGGAGGCCCTTGAAAAATAAAGGAATGCGATGATGGATAACTTCTCCCAGATCCTTCAACGACTGCCCACTAGCGGCGCATCTGCATCCAGCAACCCCCTTTAAGGTACAAGTAAACTTTGACATTCCCATATTTGATGGCCGAATAGATGCAGACGTTGTAGATATATGGTTGAATCTATTAGAAGAATATTTTTTGATTCATGACTTTTCCGACCGGGAGAAGATTTTTTTTTCACTGCTCAAAGCCGCCCCCCATGTCAAGGACTAGTGGGAAACCTACTGTGAGAAAAAGGACGAGGAGGAATCCTTTCTATTCTCGGTCGTACCTACTTGGAATTATTTTTGAGATGCCATCAAGGAATAATATTATCCCATGGGGAGCTATGAGGAGAATCACATACAATGGACTACACTGCGGCAACAAAGGGATCAAGATGTGCATGAGCTGATGAGTCTGTTCCATACCTTGGGCACAAAGTTGGGTATCAAAGATTGGGAAAATAATTTGGTGTTCAAGTACTGCAGTTGTTTACACAGATACATTCAGGAGGAAATGGAGTTCCTCGACATCTCCTCGCTTGGTACGGCATATAGGTATGCTTCCAAGATTGAGAAGAAATTCAAATAGAATAAGCGAGACTTTGGATCTGCTAATCAAAAGCAAGCGAAAGGTGCCCCCAAACCACAAAACAAAGGACAAAGCCAAGGCATGGAGACTTAATACAACCTTCCAAAGCTGCAATCAAAGAACAACATCGCGAAGCCGAAGAAGGAGACGGGAAAGTGTTGTGAGTTCCATAAGAGATCCACTCACAACACAAGTGAGTGTCGGGACAAGCAGTCACTGGTGGCTGAGATGAAGGCTTATGAATCAGATGCATGCTCCAACACTAAATCAGAACCCAAGAATGGGAAAGACTAAGGGAAGCAGATTATCGATGTGGATCCCAGTACCACTATTGTCACCACGAAGATCCAAAAGGAAGAACCTGAAGATCCAGAGGAGGAGAAGCGTCACTTCGACTCCTAGATCTGGGTAAAGGGTTCCTTGCTACAGTTCATTGTCGACAATGGGAGAAAAAAAAGCCTCATTTCAAAAGAGGTCGTGAAGCAGTTGGGATTTCTGACCACAACACACCCACAGCCATACACCATCGGGTGGCTTCACCAAGGACGAGATATTTGCATTAGACAACAGTGTCACCTTCCCTACAGCATCAAGCCCTTCACCGATGAGGTATTATGTGACATTGCTCCTCTTGATGTTTGTTATGTATTATTAGGCCAACCATACTTGTGGAAGTGACATGTTGTGTATGAGTCCCGACCTTGCATTGTTGTTGTTACTTTGGGAAATAAGTTGTATAGGAATATACCAGAGGTACCACTGCATACCGCTATCTCTTTGGTTACTGCAAAACAATGCAGTAAGCTCATTTCCAAAATGGGAAAAATTGTTTTCCTGATGATTTCCCTCGGGGAAAGAAGAATACTGTGGCCATGATCTCCAGACAGGGCTCCTCTACATGACAACAACAAATAGACAAGGTCATGGAGGAGTATCGAGACATCTTCCCCTCACCCGCGGGGGTGCCACTACACTGTCAGGTCAAGCACCCCATCAATCTTACCCCAGGTGCGTCGTTGCCCAATGGACCGATATATCGGCGCTTTGTTCTAGAGAATGATGAAATCAAGAGGCAGATTCAGGAGCTACTGCATAAAGGTCACATCCGACCAATTTCATCGACCTGTGGGACCTCGATCATCTTGGTGCAGAAGAAGGATGGGACTTGGATACTTTGTATTAACTATCGAGCATTGAACAAGATCACTGTTCGGAATAGGTACTTTATCCCATGGATTGATGACCTTCTAGACCAACTCAAAGGGGGAAAATATTTCAGCAAGATCAACTTGAAGTCCGGGTATCACCAGCTACCAATCGAACCATATGATGTGTGGAAGACTGCCTTCAAAGCCAAAGAGGGCCTTTTTGAATGGCTGGTCATGCCTTTCGGGTTGACAAATTCTCCCACAACCTTCATGAGGTTGATGGAAGACATCTTGCGACCATTCTCCAACTCATTTTTATTATTGTACTTGGATGACATCGTGATCTTCAACTAGACTTGGGAAGAGTACCTCCACCACATCTGACAGGTCCTCCAAACACTACGGAAACACAAGTTGTGTGCTAATTTGGAGAAGTGCACTTTTGGCATGACCCAGGTTTAGTATCTGGGATACATTATTGATGAGCATGGGGTGCATGTGGATCCAACCAAGATCCAAGTTATTCGAGATTGGCTAGCCCCAACCACTCTAACAGAGCTTCTCAACTTTCTGGATCTTGCTAATTTCTACCGTAGGTTCATGTTGGGATTCTCTCATATCACTTGGACCTTGAGTCAAGTCACCAAGGGAGGAGCAAAAGAAAAATTATTTTGGTTGGAATCTCAACAGAAGGCGTTCGTAGAATTGAAACACCGCCTCTGTTGTGCCCAGTGCTCACATTACAAAACTTGCAACAACCATTTGAAATCAAGACAGATGCCTCTGACTATGCTATTGGGGTAGTTCTTACTGAACAAGGGCATCCAGTGGATATCACAGTGAGACATTGTCTGAAATTATCCCACTTATGACAAAGAGATGTATTCCATTGTGCAGGCTTGTCGACAATGGAGGCATTACATTTTGCAGAAGGAAACGATCATCCACACAAACCAATGACCCCTGCAATTCATACAGACACAAGGGAAGTTGCAGAATGATCGCCATCAGAAGTGGTTCACATATCTGCAACAGTTTCATCTGAACATCGATTACAAGAAGGGAAACACCAATAATGTTGCAGACTGCCTCAACCCACCACCGATCGTGACGATAACCACCGTGCTCAACTATTGTGGGCATGAGACTTATGATTGGCCTCTTCTCTACAAGAGCGATCCAGAATTTGGCCACACATACAAGATGCTCTTGGACGGTAACTGAGTTCCAAATTTTGACCTTTAAGATGCACTACTATGTCACCTGGGATACCTTTCTGTTCCTTCAATCGAGCATGCCAATATGATTTTGGAAGCGCACTATAGTCGGGTCGTTGGGCATTTCGAGGTCAAGAAAATAGTGGTAGTACTGCAAAAGTATTTCTATTGGCCAAACCTTCGAGAGGATGTCGGGAAGTACATCAAATCCTTCACTGCCTGCGCCATTTCCAAACCGAACATCAATAAGAAAGGCCTATATACTTTGCTTCCTACCCCTAGTCGACCTTGTGAATCCATCTCCATGGATTACATGTCCGGCATTCCTTCTACTAAGCATGGAAACGACTGTGTTTTCATGGTTGTCGACGGATTCTCGAAGATGGCCATTGTGGTGGCATGCAAGAAGAATATCACAGTAGAAGCCACTGCTAAACTCTTCTTTGAACGACTGTGGGTACACTTTTGGATCCCATAGTCTATCATCTCAGATCGAGACAATAGGTTCCTCATCACATTTTGGTCCAGCCTCTAGTTAATGTTGGACACCAAGCTCACCAAGTCCACAACTTTCCATCCCCAAACTGATGGCCAGACATAGGTCGTCAACAGGATGATTGTACACATTTTGCGCATGTACAACTCAAAGCATCCACGCACATGAGATGAGAGTCTCCCCTATGTACAACATAGCTATAAATGGTCCCTCCACAACTCAACTGACCACAACCCCTTTCAGGGGGGCTTGGGATTCCAGTCACTATGTCCCATTGATGTAGCGATGCCATTTGCATCTACTCAGGCTGATTTGGATCATGTCCAGTCTGAAGTTTCCAAGGAGAACAAATTCATTGAACGCATTCATCACATTCTCCAACAGGTTCATGACATATTGGACAGAGCCAACGCTAACTACAAGCAACGACATGATCAACATCGGGTGCAACACAACTTCCATGTGGGCGACAAAGTGTGGCTACATTTGCAGAAGGAGTGCCTCTATGAACCCCACCGCAAGCTTCGCCCACTCCAATATGGGTCATACACCATCACCAAGGCTATAGGGGACAATGCCTTCAAGCTCAATATTCCACCATTCCTTGGTCTGCACCCAGTGTTCAATGTGAACCACCTTTAACCCTACTTTCCACCTCTATTGGACACATCTGACATGCCAGAACAACTCACACCAACAAAGTTAAACCAAGACTGCATGGAACAAGCCACAATTGATTAGATTATGGACACACATATCAAGAAGACCTGCCAACATAGGATCCAGCTATATCGAGTTGTCAAAGCAGGTCGACTCCTTCACCGGGGCAAGTGGTTCACCAGGGACCAAGTTCAGCAGAAGTTTCCTCATCTCATGGAGGAAATCAACACAATGGGGACCATTGATTCCTAAGGGGGGATGAATGATCTAGGTGGATATTGGTGGCCACCTGCCTATTCAACTTGGACCCCCACCATTGTTTCTTTAGTTTTTCAGTTTCCTTAATTGTAGCACAATTTACTTTTTTTGGCAGTTTTTCGGGTCCTGAACTTCCATAGCCATTTTGAGGCCTAAACGACATTTTTTGGGCATCAAACCTCCGACGAAAAAGAATCCATTTTGAACTTGATATTTTCTATCAGCAGTTATAGTCCTTGGATAGATATTTCTAATGATGTATCATGTGCGTGAAATGAAGATAGTATGCCAAAGTTACGACCCCAGGAAATTGATGTACAAATTTACCCCGATGGGGGCCATATTCTGGCATTTCATCTCCTAGGGTTAGGTTTTTGGATGTTTAGGGTTTTCCATTGTTTCTCAATAATATATATTCCTTCGCGCCTCATTGTAACACAGATTTCAAAGGCCTATAGCCACCACATCTCTTCTTAGAGATAAGCTACCAGTGCCCTAGCTAGTTTATTTCCATTCCATTTGTAAACAAATTTCAGTTCTTTGATATTAATGAAATGAACTGTTATTTCTGATGCATCTTTGTACTTATGGTTATTTTTGTATTCTATTGCATTCCTGCATAAATTCAGATCAGTTGTACAACCATGTGTCGTACTCTAAGCTTTCCATGTCATCATCCGTACTGCCAAGTCACCTGTCCAGTCAGCTGCCATGTCAAAATCTGTACAACCATGTCAGCATATGTATTACCACCTGCCATCTGTACTACCACATGTTGGCTTTTCATTGGAACACGTTAGCATTCCTTACAGCCATGTGTCGTGCTCGTACAGTGCCACGTGTCAATTTTTTTATTGGTCCACATAATTATCTAAAAATGCCAAAAATGAGTGACACATGTCACCTCCTCGTGATGACACATGTCCCTGCTGATGTCATCATGATGTCACCTGTCGTACTACTGATGTCAGCAATACGACCTGCTGACTTTGACCAGTTGACTTCTTTGCCTATTTGTGAAATCAATCAGAACGCGATAACTTTTTAATACGGTGTCTATTTTTGGAAAACAATATATGGTCGGAATCAACGCGACAAGCCCGACACAATGGTGTTGGTTTCTTTTGATTCTAATAACTTTGATTTTTAGGCCTTCCAGGATCCATTTTGGATCAGTGACCCTGACTTCTCAACCATCTATCAGCTCTTGGGTACAGGAGCGAATGTCATCGATTTTCACATCTAGGATGGACTGTTATGCCATCTAGGCCACCTCTGTGTTCCCACAAATGAGCGTGCAAAGATGATTTGGGAGGCTCACTACAGTTGAATGGCGGGACATTTTGGCATGGAGAAAACGATGGTTGTTTTACAGAAACATTTTATTGGCCAAAACTTTGACAAGACGTCAACAATTATATCGTATCTTTCACTGCATGTTCCATTGCCAAGCCAAACATCAAGAAGGAAGTCTAATACACCCCTCTTCCTACTCATGAGAGGCCTTGGGAATCCATCTCGATGGATTACATGTCTGGCCTTCCATCCACAAAGCATGACAATGATTGTGTATTTGTGATGGTTGATCAGTTTTCGAGGATAGCCATTATCAGAACCTGTAAGAAGAGCATCACATCAACAGATACTGCCAATCTCTTCTTCGAAAGGGTGTGTGTCCATTTTGGGATACCACAAACCATCACCTCAAATCAGGACATCAGGTTCTTCAACACATTTTGGTTGAGTCTCTAGTCACTATTGGACACCAAGCTCACTAAATCCACTGCTTTCCACCCCCAAACTGATGGCTAAACAAAGGTCGTTAATCGGATGATTGTGCCCATCCTACGCATGTACAACTCTAACCATCTGCAAACATGGGATGAGATTCTTCTCTATGTTCAACACAACTACAACAGGGCTTTCCATAGCTCCATTGGCCATAGCCCATTTCAGGTAGGATTGAGATTCTAACCCTTGGGTCCCATTGATGTTGCACTACCTCTTGCAACCACACAGAACAAATATTCCCATGTTCAGTCTGAGGCCGACAAAGCCACCAGATTCATTGAGCGGATTCAACACATCCACCAACATCTCCATGAGATTTTGCAGAAATCTAATGCTAAGTACAAGAAACTCCATGATCAACAACGGGTAACGTACTAGTTTCAGGTGGGAGACAAGGTTTGGTTACATTTGCAGAAAGAGCGCCTTACAGGGCCCCATAAGAAACTCCACCCACTTCGTTATGGGCCTTACACTATCACCAAGGTTGTGGGTACCAATTCTTTTGAGGTCAACACTCCACCCTTCCTTGACTTGCACCTAGTGTTCACTGTGGACCTCCTTCAGCCATATTTTCCACCATTATTGGACACCTCAGAGATCGTAGAACAATTGACACCAACAGAGCTCAACCCTGACTACCTGGAACATGCATCCACTGATCAGATAGTGGAAACACAGGTCAAGGGAACTCACCACAAATGATCCAATTTTATCGGGTTGTCAAGGCAGGGCAAATCCTACACCAAGGAAAGTGGCTCACCCAGGGCCAAATTCAACATACGTTTCCTCACCTAATGGGGGAACTCAATGCAATGGAGACCATTTTTTCCTAAGGGGGGAGGAATGATCCAGGTGGATATTGGTGGCCACCCACCTATTCCAACTAGCTCCTCTTGAAAAAATTTAGTTCAGCACATTCTTTTGTAATATTATGGGTTATACACTTCCGGGATTGTCTGAAGCCCTACACAGTTTCAAGGTGGAGATTGGTGGTCGTCGATCTAATCTTAGGGTTATATTTTTGGATGTCTAGGGTTTTGAAATTCATGAGTAATGTTAAAAATTCCTCTAGAGCCTCATTGTAATCATTTTTCTCAAATGGATGCGCAAAATAAAAACACTTACTTCTAAATACAAATATAATATTTATAAAATATACAACACATTATTATATGTGTTATAGAAAAATTAAAACACATAAAATATAATTGTCCAATGTGCTTTGAAAGAGGAAGCCTTATTCTATGTTAAATTAACAAACCCTAATCATAGACCATTTGCATATGACATTGCAACATTGTTATGAAATAGACTTAAGTGCTTCACAAATGGTTGACAACATAAATAACATCAATAAACTACTAATATTAATGAATAACATTAGTAAACTACTAATATTAATTTTACATGGTTTAAATCCTGAAAAACTATCATAAAGTGGTATGGGAATAAAATACCAAATGACCCATAAAGCCCACTGAATGATTATTGTTTTGGGGTGATAATAAAAATTATTGAGTGGATAAATAAGTTGGGTAAAGGTGATAGCCACTGTAACCAATGTTTCGGCACTATAATGGAAACACAATGCATTTTTTTGCATGTCATGATCGACCACTTCAGATGGAAGTGGTGTATATGCTTTTAGTGTTGTATCTCGTGCATCTACCTTCCAGTTATTTCATTGATAAACCAGAGAATAGATTAAGTGGGTGTGTGCACCGATTGCTAATAACTAACAACTACTATGCATCACTAATTAATTTTAAGGTTCATGGAATAGTGGCCTATAGTCAATGAATTCCTCGATGAAAATATTGTAGGTCAGCCTGCTATGACTTTTATTTAGTAATGGAAATATGTGCACAAACAACGAATGTTGAGGTACCTCTTTCACATCCATTAAAATATTGTTATCCTCTGAAACCCATTTTATTTTCCCTGTGTTATATTTTCCCTCTTACATTGGATGGTTCGGGCATGGAAGATCAAGTCGAGTTATCGCAGTCACAAGATAATGGAGGTTTGAATATTCTGTAGTTGTGACTATGTTGCTTGCATCATATTTTAGTGTCTGAAACTTCAACCCAATATTTCCCTTGATTTTGAGTTTTTCCTCTCCGAGCTGCTGGAAGGCCTGATGCCCAGAGCAGTCTCGTTCACTCCTCTCACTAAGTATTCCCTTTGCTCACCATTAAAATCAATTCACTGATTGAAGTTAATGTGGCCCTCACGTCCCTGTGCATTTCCTTTCCAATTTTGTGTTGAACATCATTCAGATTCTAAGTTTTTTCCATTAACCTCCATCCATATAAACCAACATCTACCTAAAACTCTGATAGGTACTGGGCTTATCTTCGATGCAATCCGAGGGTGAATTCTAGTGCTAACATTTATGGCGTCGTTGTCGGGGAACGAATTGAAGACATTTCCTTGGGATAAAATGACAAATCTTACTGGTTTTGAAGGTGCATTAGAATTCAGTACATCAAATATTGCAACTTGCACCTAGAGACTCCACTGTGTCAACTCCACTATTTTAGTTGTGGTTGCCTCTAGCACACCCAAGCTGACCCATAGAAATTTTTCGAGAAGGATTTTAGCAGTCGCTTTCTCATCTTGAAAGTTCCCTGGGAGATTGACAATGATCAAATATGGTCTTTGATGGCGAAAAAAGACCAGACACATTCAGACTGCATATCATTCACTTGGAAACTCCATGATTAAAGGATCAATTGGCGACTCCACTGGTTCGAAATGGAAAGAATATTGTCTCGCAGGTATGCTCCTTTTAATTTCTCCTATGTTCTTGGTTTTCCTAATGTTGTTCCTACACCAAATGAATGGGGTGATTATTTGCCCATATTTAGGGAGCGTAAAGAGGACAACCCTGCTCAGCATCTCCTTGAGTTTCATGAACTCATGCATCAATGGGATATACATCATGAGGATGTATTATTAAATATCTTCATGATCTCGTTAGCAGGATATGCTTGCAAGTGGTACCACTCCTTTCCCCCTGCTAGCATCTCCTCCCTGGAGCAGTTTCATGCGGATTTCAATAGGCATTGTCAAAAGTTTTATTCCTCTCAGTTTATTTTGTAAATTCTAACCTTGTACAATATCTACTGCAAAACAATATTTAGTAAAGAACAAAAAACATACAATGGCAAAAATAAACATTACACATAGATTTTTCCCCTTGAAACCCAAACTGGAAAAACTAGCATATTCTATATTCATTCATATGTGTTACATTGTTTACAATACAATATACATATAAGATCCAGTGGCATCTAAAACCCTAACCCAATGACCTATATTAGTCCACAACCCTTATTCCTTAACCAGAAATAGAAAACCATCGGCCAAAACCATGTGTCGAAAAACCACCTAAATATGTGACACATTTCCTGAGGCACGTGACACGTTTCCCAAGAATATAACGCATACCCAACATTCTCCCACTTGTTTTTTTCTTTGCATACAGGGGGTTACAGAGTTACATAGTCAACAATCCAGGGAAGCAATGCCCATGGATCCTCTACACCAAGAGAACTTCTCAGTGCTCATAGATTTTTTTAATGAATCTGCAACATTCTTCAAAGTGTCCACCTTCATCAACAATACTTTCCTTTCTTCAACCATGTCTCTCACAAAGTGATATTGAATATCAATATGCTTTGTCTTTGAATGATGAGTTGGGTTCTTCTCTAGAAAAAATTCACTTTGACTGTCACAATCTATCCTTACAGCTTGTTGTACCAACCCAATACCTGAACACAATATTTGTAACCATATTGCTTCCTTACTTCCATGAGTGGATGCCATGTATTCATCTTCTGTGGTTGAAAGTTCCACTACAGCCTCTCTTTTTCTCATCCAACTTATTTCTCCTCCAAACAAGTTAAACACATACCCACTTGTAGATCTCCTACGATCCAGATCGCTAACCCAGTCTGCATCCACAAAGCCATGTACATCCACCACTATGTCCAATCCTGGTCTTCCTTCGTATCACAATCCTTAGCTAGCAGTGCCATGAAAATACCTGAAAACCATTTTTACTGTCGTCCAATGCTCCTTCTCTGGTTTTGACATATACCTGCTCAAAACTCCAATTGCATGTGCAATGTCCGGTCTAGTACAGACCATTGCATACATCAAACTTCCAACTGCACTCGCATATGGAACACGAGACATGTCCTCCTCCTCTTCATGTGTCTTGGGACATTGATCCGCAAATAACTTTACACCAATAGGAATAGGAACCTTGAACAGTTTACATTCATGCATATTAGACCTCTGCAATATTGTCTCGACAGATTTTCTTTGATTTAACCAGAGTTTCCTCCTTTTCCGATCTCTTTTAATTTCCATGCCCAAAATAAAATTTGAAGCACCGAGATCCTTCATGTCAAATTTAGAGGACAACTGAGATTTCACATCCTGGATAATATCCTTGTTGTTTCCTATCAGCAACATGTCATCAACATATAATACCAAATAAATCAAATGATCACCAATTAATTTAAAATACACACAATGATCCTATTTGCATCTTGTGAAGCCAAGTCCCAACATATAAGTATTAAATTTTTGATACCACATCCTTGGTGATTGTTTTAAACCATATAGGGACTTTTTCAGTTTGCATACCAGCTCCTTCTTTCCCTTCACAACATAACCTCCTGGTTGCTTCATATAGATTTCTTCTTCCAAATCCCCATGTAGGAATGTTGTCTTCACATCCATTTGTTCTATTTCAAAATCAAATGCAACAGAAACAGATAACAGATATATTATGGAGGTTCACTTAGCAATAGGAGAAAAAATCTCACCAAAATCAATTTCCTCAACATGGGAATAACCCTTTGTTACTAACCGAGCTTTGTATTTCTCCACTTTTCCTTTTGCATTCAACTTCTTTTTAAATACCCATTTGCTGCCAATGGGATTTCTTCCAGTTTGCAACTCCACTAGATCCCAAGACTCATTCTTATCCAAAGATGTCATTTCTTCATTCATGGCCCTTTTGAATATATTTGCATCCTCTGAATCCACTGCCTCCCTGACAGTTCTAGGATCATCATCAGTAATAGACAAAGAAAATTTTGAATAGAAATCAAATGGAGTATACCTTTCCGGTAGCCTTTTTTCTCGAACCGATCTCCTCAATACTGGAGTATGAGGATCTTCTTCGTATGATTCTTGTTCTTCTGTAGAGTCTGACTCATCATATTTTAAATCAAACTCTATTTTCTCTGGTTCTTCCTTACTTGGTAGGACTTCTTATTTAGCAACATCCTTTATTTCTTTAAATACCACATCTCGGATATACACTACCTTCTTAGTTTCTAGGTTCCAAAGCTTATAACCTTTGAGACCATAATTATATCCAATATAAATACACTTTTCGACCTTCTTATCTAGATTACTCTTGTTTTCGATTATAAGAAGTACCCACTACCTCTGCCTAGAATTCTTGCCCTAGCTCGGCACCACTGAGCATGCACCTTGCTTTTTCCATCAACGTCTTGTTCATCCTTTCTGCAACTCCATTCTGCTGAGGTGTATATGGAGTAGTCTTCTTCCTTGCTATACCGCACTTCTTACATAATTCTTCAAATTCATTCCTGCAGAACTCTCCACCATTATCTGTCCTTAACACCTTAATTCTTTTCTCTATTTGATTCTCAACAAGAGCCTTAAACTCTTTAAACCTGTCAAAGACTTCGGATTTTTTCCTAAGGAAATATATCCAATTATTCCTCGATAAGTCATCTATAAATGAGACGTAGTACACATATTTTCCCAATGATGGGACTGACACAGGTCCAAAAACATCACTGTGAACTAGCTGTAAATTTCTTCTGCCCTCTTTGCACTAGAGGGGAATCTTACCCAATTCTTCTTCCCATATATACAATGTTCACAAAAATCAAAATCCAAAGAGCAGTTAGACATACCTTCAACCATACCTTTACCATGTAGTAGTTGAAGACCCTTCTCTCCGATATTCCCCAGACTTTGATGCCACAACATAGCCTTTTCTCCAGAGACTGTAGGAGTTCTTTCTTCTTCAACTCCAATATCAAGAACAATGGAACTATTACAGCCATCATTAATAGTGCTTCCTTTCATATTATACAGAGTTCCAAATCGAACTCCTTTCAACAACACCATTGCTCCTCGAACCATCCTTTGGGTTTCCTTTTCAAATATTTTTTTTACCCATGCAACGTCCATTTTGCTTACAAAAATCAAATTTCTAGCCAAACCTGGGATGTGCAGAACACTAGGCACTATTCTAATTTTTCCATCTATTAGCCTCAACTTGACTCTTCCTCGTCCTATGATTCTGATTGTCGAATCATCACCTAAGAAAACATTATCTCCATCATACCTTTCATATTCGCAGAACCACTCACTCTGGGGAATCATATGAAAGGATGCACCAGAGTCAACAAACCATGCCTCATGATCTTCATGTGTGCTTGAAGAAGCCAAGTACACATCCCCTCCTTCTTCCTGGAGGTCTTTTCTTCTGTAGAATGAGATTCTTCAGATGCCTTCTTTTTCTCAACCTTGGATCTACACTGCTTCTTGTAGTGCCCTTCTTTTCCACATCTCCAACATACCCTTACAAACTTTCCGAGAGATTTAGATCTACCCTTAGACTTAGATCTCCCACTTGAGAAATTAGATCTATTCCTTTCTTGGGAACGTCCTCTTGCAAATAATGCGTTTGTGCTCTGTCCTTCCATATTTTTTTGTCTCATCTCCTCCGACAACAAGTATGAGACCACTTCTTCAAACTTCAAGGAAGTTGTATTACTACCTATGGCCACAACCAGACCATCCCAGGAGTCTGTTAAAGAACACAATAAACTGATACATTTATCTTCATCTGAAATTTTAATCTCAACAGATACTAACTAACTTACCACAATATTGAAGGCGTTCAAATGCTCTGCCACCGAGTCTCCATCTCTCATCCTCAGCTTATACAGATTCTTTCTCAGGAATAGTTTATTTACTAGGGACTTAGAATGATACAACTTTTCCCATAAACCCTTGGTTGTAGCTTCCTCTAACACATTCAGTAATACTGAATCAGAGAGACACAATTGGATTGTTCTCTTTGCCTTCCGATCCAACTTTTTCCATCCATCTGTTGATGTTCATGTAGGTGCAGTACCTGGATCTACAGCGATCCACTGATCTCTGTCCACCAACAAATCTTCCATCTTGAGCTTCCACAGCTCAAAACTTTTCCCATTAAACTTCTCGATCTCCAACTTTGAATTGTTTTCCATTTCTTTTCACCTAAAAAATCAATACCACATATATCCCACTGTAACACGGCTTATCACAGTCCTGAGCCAAACCCTTGACCACAAAGGTGTCCCCCTGAAGCCAATAAAGCTCTGATACCAAATGTAAATTCTAACCTTTTACAATATCTACTGCAAACAGATATTCAGTAAAAGAATAGAAAAGATACAATGGAAAAATTAAACATTACACAGAGGATTTTCCCCTGGAAACCCAAACCAGGAAAACCAACATATTCTATATTCATTCATATGTGTTACATTGTTTACAATACAATATACATATAGGATCCAGCAGCATCCAAAAACCTAACCCAATGATTTGGATTAGTCCACAACCCTAATTCCTTAACTGGAAATAGAAAACCATCAACCAAAACCATGTGCCAAAAAAACACCTAAATATGTGACACGTTTCCTGAGGCAGAATTTTTTTTCCTACACCCCCCTCTAACCCCCCTGCGTGCCCGACACAAACACTCAGAAACTACTACTCGTGAAAAGAATATACAACATACCCAACATATTTCTCATAACTGTTGTAAGGAATATAACGACTATGTTCAAAACATAGCAGATTCTGATGCAGACTGTGAGGATGAAGAAAATGCTTTGGGTGAGCCGGTGGGACTAGTAAAATCACTTTCTACAAAAATAGAGAAATTGGAGGTAGATTGTGCTTGTTTCTCTTATGAATATGTAGAGGATATTATGGTCCTCGAAACAGATGTTCTTGGCAGCCCTACTTATGATAAATTGATTTCGGATACTGGCCAAGAACAAACAACTTGCGATGAATATCCCAACGAAGATGACGAAGAGCAGAGCTATCCCATGGTTCTTGTTTATTATGACTATGAATCTGATCCTTGGGAGAGCCATGAAGGAGAAAAGGAGGATCCAAATGCGTAGTTTATCTCCTGTTCAGAACCTGTAAATGAGCAGATATCACCTGGTACCATCCAACCCGTGTATGACAACTATGAATCAGATTATGAACTGAATATGAAGGATTTCCAAGAGCACGCAACATAAACTTTTCCTTTATACATTAAAGGAAAACATTGTGTGGAAATCAAACATCCTAGACCTGCAGAAGACCAAGAGCAGAGCTTTCCCATGGGTCTTGTTTATGATGATTATGACTCTAACCCTTAGGAGAGCCATGAAAAAGAAGAGGGAGAGACAAATGAGAAGTTTATATCCTGCCCTGAGCCTATGAGTGAGCAACCATCACCTGGGATCAGTCAGCCTGCATCATCCATTCACTCACCTGCAATTGCCAGAGACATTCAGCCGTGTGTGAACAGCTGTGGGACTGAGCATGTTTTCTTCCACCAGTCCAGTAAATTTTCTCACTCATCCTATGAGCTTGTAGGGGAATGCATGGAGTTGATTTTCCTCCATGATTTGAAGCCTCCAAGTATTATCCCACCATTTTCATCTGGAGGAAAGCTTAAGGACGTAATCGTTCTACTGTCATGGATGCATCATCTACGATCAATCACTGATAGAGTAAAAGATCTTATAGTTAGGAAGCTACTTGAATGGCTATGGTGGAAGTTTGATTTCACCTATTACTGTGTAACAATCAATTAGTTTAGGACTGTATATAAATAAGCTCCTATGGAGCCCATGTGTGTTTATTTTCATTTTTTACTTATCGACATGTATTCCTCAGCAGGGTGTTTTGAACTTGACTCCATAGCCCAATGCAGAAGGCGACTAGAACTACTGAAGATCTTAGAGCCTCGCATGGAGGACTCCATCCCCCATGGAGCCTAATGTTAACACATATCCTTGTAAGGGGGATGTTTTCCTTGAATTTTATCTCTAGATGACAAAATGCAAAGAAAGGGGCTCAAAAACCCACTTCATGTGATTTATCCTAAGTCTGTCAGTCCTTGTCATCTCCATCCACGTTTTCCCACCTGTCTCCCCTGCAAGCATCCAACAAAGCTCCAGGCGGAAAAGGAGAGGTCGCCATGTCTTCCAGGTGCCAAGTGGGCTTGCGCCTGTCCAAATCTCGATGAAGCAGTTATGAAAGCCAGGGAGGTGGTTGAAACATCGTCTCCCGCATGAATGGAAAATCAGAATGGCCTGACCATGAAGAAAGTCTGTCAGCCCAGACAGCCTGAGGTTTCATCTGATAGCAAAGTTGCATGAGCAGTCTGACCGAAGAGACACAAAAGGGCCAGCAGAGCTTAGATCGCGTCCGACTAAGAAGACGCAACACCATGGAAGATCGAGCATGCTTCTGTTTTTGTTTACGAAATTTTTGAGTATATGTATGGAATTTTGTTATTTGGTAATGGTCAAGGGTCGAGCAGAGATCCGATCTGTAATGTTTTTTCTTCCAAAGCTTTTCTCTGTTTATGTAATTGATTTGAGACTTTCATGTTAATAGAAGTTAGTTTCCTATTTCTTTTCATTTCTCTATAAAGTTGTGTTCAAACACTCGGGTATGGATGATCCAGCTGAGGATCGTTATGCTATTATAATGTAGGTTTGATTATAGAAATATCGTGATCAGTTTTATTCAGTTCCTTGTGTTATCTTTTCCCTCTTACATTGGATGGCTCGGGCATGGAATATCCAGTCGAGTTGTCGCAGTCGCAGGATAATGGAGGTTTGATATTCTGTAGCTATGACTATGTTGCTTGCATCATATTTCAGTGTCTGAAACTTCAACCCAAGATTGCCCTTGAGTTTGAGTTTTTCCTCTCTAAGTTGTTGGAAGGCCTGATGCCCAGAGCAGTATCATTCACTCCTCTCACTAATTCTTCCCTCTGCTCACCATTAAACTCAATTCACTGACTACAGTTAATGTGGCCCTCACGTCCATGTGCATTTCCTGTCCAGTTATGTGTTGAACATCATTCAGATTCTGAGTTTTGTCCATTGACCTCCATCCATATAAACCAACATCTACCAAAAAATATGATGGGTATTGGGCTTACCTTTGATGCAATCTGCAGGTGACTTCTAGATCTAACAATACCCATATACAAAAGATACACTGAAATAAAGTTAGGAAAGAGGGAAAACCTCATGGGAAAACCCCCCCCTCAAGGTACAATGTATGTAAAAAAAATAACTACAGCTGCTAGGCAACGATGTCCTTCACTCCAAGATGACTTCACAGAGAATGAAACTTCTACTCACTGAAGGTCTTGGTGAAGATGTATGTCATCTGTTCTACTGAAGGACAAAAATGTACGTCAATGATCCCCTCATGTACTAAGTTTAATATGTAGTGCATGTGGATCTCGATGTGCTTCGTCCGCTGCCTCTGAACTGGATCTCTACAAAACTTCAGAGTGCTCTGGTTATCACACCACATGATGATCGGTCGATGAAACTGAATGCCCAACTCAATGAGAAAATGTTGTAGCCACATAGCCTGGATGGTTATGTTAACTACCCCTCTGTACTCTGCCTCGACTGAAGATAGAGAAATGGTAGCTTGCTTCTTGCTCGACCAACAAATAGGCCCATAACCAAGACTGAGTGAGTAACCAGATGTGGACTTGTGATCAATAATATCTCCAACCCAGTCGAAATCAACGAACTCGATGATATTTAATGTAGAGTCTATTGCATAATGAATCCCAAAGGTGATGGTTCCCTATACGAATCGAAGGATACGCTTTGCATCCTTCCAATGTAGCTCATGTGGCTCTTGCATGAACCTGGAAACTGCACCAACTGCATAGGAGAGGTCTGGTATGGAGTGTGTGAGATACAACAAGCTCCCCACTAGTTGTCTGTATAGTGTGAAGTCAACCAGTGGAGTCTCCCCACCATCCTCAAGTTTGACCCCTGATAGGAAAGAAGTCAGAGCAGACTTGCAATCTGTCATGTGAAATATCTCAAGGAGATCTCGTGCATACTTGGCCTGAGACAGTTTGATGCCTGATGCATCCTGACTGATCTTGAGTCCAAGGAAGAAGTGTAGAGGACCCATGTCCGTCATCAAAAACCTGTCATTTAGAATCCTCTTGACTGCAACAATTGTTGAAGTCGAGCAACCGGTGATCAAAAAATCATCAACATACAGAGTTACTAAGAGTAGAAGTGAAATAGTCGTCCTGAGCATGTAGAAATTTGGGTCTTATTTACAAAGTAAAAATTTCTATGACAACAGGTAGGAATCCATCTTGGCATACCATGCCCTTGGAGCCTACTTGATGCCATAAAGAGATTTGTTCACTCGACATACCAAAGATGAGTCCTGCATAAATACATGGGGTTGCTCCATGTAGATCTCCTGAGAGAGATCACCGTGAAGAAATGAATTCTTCACATCCATTTGATGGACTTCCCATACCTTGGTTGCCACAATGGCAAGTGCCAATCGTATGGAATCCATCTTCTCTACTGGAGCGAAGGTCTCATCATAGTCAATACCATGAACCTGTTGAAAGCCTTTGGCGACAAGCCTGGATTTGCATTTGTTAATATGTCCATCCGTTGTGCTCTTGGTCCTATAGACCCATTTGCATCTGACAAGTTTCGTCCTAGAAGGAAGGGGAACCAGATCCCAAGTCTAGTTCTCGAGTAGGGAGTTGTACTCCTCCTACATAGTGGATTCCCAAAAGGGATTTCCAGCAACCTCATCATAAGACTGTGTATCTAAAGACTGAACCAATAAAATATGTCGGGAGGGCAATGGTTTAGTGGAAGTGAGCGCAACAGGAGGATTCTTGAAATCAAATCGAGTCCTCCTAGTATCGGCTGGATCACCAACGAGATCCCCTGCATCCTGAAGAGTAGTATGTGCCCACTTGGGCCTCTGCTCTGGCTCTGCAACTGCATCTGGATGCTCTAACTCTGCATCTGACTATACTGACTCTAATCATTTGAATCCTCTGAATCAGAACTCTCGTCTGAAGAAGAGTCGACATGTGCATGCTCATCATCTCAGACAGGTGGAATAATGAAGGTATATGCATGTAGATGTTGAGGTGCATGCAAGACACTTTCCTTGAATTGGACACTTCGCTCAATGATGAGCCGGTCCAAGGAAAGGTAAATAAGTCTATATCCCTTCACACCGTTGGGATAGCCAAAAACAATTCACTCAGTGCTCTGTGGATCAAGTGCCTTCCTCTTTTCAGAGGGAATATGGGCCCATGCACGTGAACCGAAAATGTGGAAGTGGGTCACTTCCAGTTTGAGGCTGCTCCATGCCTTGTATGGGGTATTATCCTTGACATATCTATGGGGATATCTGCTTTGGATGTATTTTGCATAATTAAGTGCTTCATCCCACAGTCTCTGTGGTAGTGACTTTGCATGCAACATGCAAGATGCCATATCCTTTAGAGATCAATTTTTCCACTCAGCGACTCCATTTTGCTGTGGAGTATAGGGAACTGTAAGCTGCAATTGAATCCCTTCCTCATGGAAAATATTATAGATCTCATGATTCACATACTCTCTCCCGTTATCAGTTCAGAGTACTTTGATCTTCTTTCAGGACTGTGTCTCAACCAGGGCTTTGAAATATTTGAGGTGTTGAAAGACCTTGGATTTTTGCCCGAGAAAGTAGATCCATGTAAAACGTGAGAAATCGTCAACAAAAATGAGAACAAACCTCACTTTGTTTATTGATGGATGCGTAAAAGTGCCCATAAGGTCATTATAGATCAGATCTAAAGGTGTGTAATCTCGCTGAGACTTTCCTTTGTTGAATTTCTCTTGAGGGTGTTTTCCGAGAACACATCCCTCACATACTCCCTTGGAGAAATGGATGTCTGGTAGACCATCAACCAATTTGTGATTGCTAAGTTGTTGCATGTATCTGAAATTCAAATGTCCAAACCTTTCATGCCATATCCTACTACTTTCATCAACATGAGTAAGCAGTAAAGCAGAATCAGGTTCAATGAATTCAGAAAATGTATA
>SNQJ01S0056437.1:62382-72403 GCA_010110895.2 Picea sitchensis | reverse complement strand
CCACGGAATTTGGTGTGAATATTAATTTCTTTCTGGTGTCATAATTCGTCATCTGATACACGGAGAGAAGGTTGACAAAAAGTTTGGGAACATGCAACACATTCTCGAAGCTTCCATTGGTGAGTTCAATCCTTCCTTTGCTGGTGACTTCGACAGAAGAGTTGCCCCCCATCATAATACAAGGACCTTTGAATCCATACAATGAAGAATAGCTTGCTTCTGAGGAAGTCATGTGGTGTGATGCTAGAGGAGTTGATTACAATCAAGGCATGGCTAGAATTGTCTTTCTTGGAATTCAGATCTTCTGGCTTCTTCTTCTTGGCACCCTCGGGGATGCGATCTCCAAGGTTATTTTTCTGAAGTATTTGAGACATAATATCTATTTTATTTTTCATGCATGTGGATTCTGGATGGAATCATTTGTGACAATACTAGCATTTCTCCCCTTTTCTTCCCTTTTCCCCTTTGGATCTAGAGGCATCGGTGAAGGGTTTTGTGTACCCTTCCTTCTTCGAATGTGCATGAGATTTTTTTTTTATCTTTATCTTTATATTTCTGATATTTGTGGCTGCCATCATGCACAGTGAGTGCATGCACCCTTGGGCCTTTGATTGTGCCCATGTTGATGAGTTTGGTTTTCTCTTGTGTCAGGGATTCAATAATGTCCTCAAGAGAAGGCATCTTCCAGGTGGCTCCAGAGGTGAATCTGACAGTATGGAATGTAGATACGAATACAGATAATTCAAGACCAAGCTTGGAGAGAATGGTGAGAACCATTTTTTTCTCCTCCTTCGATTTATCAACCCCGCAAGCTTTGAGTTGCGACAGTAAATCATTGAATTTCGTAAAGAAATCTTGGATATTCTCGAAGCTTTTTGGATCCAATGTGAGCAACTCCACCTCCAGCATGTGTCCCCTCATCTCATCTTGTTTTCCAAAGATCCCTTCCAAGGTGGTCTAGGTTTCATTGGGAGTCTTATAGGAAGATATATGAAAAAGGAGATCGGGAGAAATAACACTGCAAATTGTTCCGAGTGCCTCATCCATGCGATTTAAGTACTTGGATTTTTCTATGGCTGATGTCAGTTATGTATCTGTATTCAAGGTTAACCTATACAACCCTCTAATTCGGATATGTATGGATATTTTCTCCTTCCATGCAAAATAGTTGTAAGGTGTAAGAATGAATTCCTTTTGGAAATCCATCTTTTTGTTGTCTTCAATCTTTTGTACCTACAAAACATTTTGGTGTAGCTTTTGCTTAGCATTCCATCAGCTCTGATACCATGTAAATGTGTTGAAATTGAATAGAATAGATCTAGCTAAACAATGATACACACATTTTCAGAGAGAAAAGGAGAAAGAAGAAGAATGAGAGAAAGAATGAAAGAATTCTCATTAATCGTTGTGAACAATGAATAATTTACACATGATATACTCTGTATAACTCAATGAGTGCACACGGGAGGATAACCAATGTGCCATAGTCGTGGTCTAGAGTGATTTGGAGACACACCAATAATTACGGGAGTGAACTTCCACCTAATCTAGTCTCTCAGGCAGTTACAGGAGTGAACTGCCACCTAGTTGAGTTAACTACTCAACTAGTCTTCAGTTAACTAACTGAACAAAGAGTAGTGGGGAGTTAACTTAGGGAATCAAGAGTATTGTGCCAGTCTGGTGATGATCCCAAAGAAAGTGCACATTATCTGGTGATGATCCTAATGTTGCATGGTGACAAAACCAATGCAGCATCTAAACTCAACTCAACTAGTCAAATTGAAGTGTCAACTGAAAGAGAATATTCTCCAGGTGGAATATTCTCCCCTAAAATATAGGAGACTAGATAATGACTAATTACGACTAATAAACAAGGAAAAATCTTAGGAAAAATAAATCCTAGGTGTGTGTGAAGTAACTCCAACATCTAAGTGGCCCCAACTTTATCAGCATGATTGATCCAAAAATGATCTTTGAATATTTGGTTGAGTTTTAAGCATGTGTTCAATTACCATTTATGAAATTAAGGAAAGAAAAAGAACTTAATGAAAGGATATTGTAGCCATCATAAAGAATGCAGATAAAAAATTAAGCATAAAGAACAACAAACCATAACAGGAAGGTTGTTAACGGAGTTCGACAAGGTTTCCTACGTCTCTGGGCCTTTGTTTTAGTGGGGGAGGCTTTCTTATTTCTCTTCAATGCTTCAAAAGTACATCAGAAATGTATTAAAAGGATTACAAACTGGTCTGGATGTGTTCTTATTTACCTCAAGAATCCAACAAAACCGAGGGCACTAAAAAAGGTTGACTGTAGCTCCTGGAATTGGCCTCCAAAGTTCGCTTCATCAATGGCTTCCCTGCATAAAAATGGCTTCAAGGTTCACAAACTCATCATCATTATGCTAATATGAACCTCCTAGATTGTCAAAAACCTCTTATTTATATAGATCTTGATTTGGGGTTCACCTCCCAACTTCCTCCCAAGATCTGGCCTCAAATCGGGCTCCAGATCCCCCAAAAATGGGCAAAATCTACCCAAATCGGCATAAAAAATCATTAAAAATCATATATTATAGCTTAAAAACCAAAAACTTGCCAAATATTGGGTGCATCCCCTTTCTTTTGGGCCCCTAGTCATATGGGCGTTGCCATATGGTCGAGGCTAGGCGTTGGCCCTGGTCCTCCAGTCAAGCCCCTAAACATCTGGTCCAGCCCAAACCTCTAGTCGTATGGTGGCCATGTGTTCGGGCCTTAAACTCTCCACATGCGCCACCTTCTAGTCTTGGCTCCTAGTCTATAGCCCTCGGTTGGTCGGGCTAGCCCCGCCGACCGAGGCTTATCCGAAAATGCGCAAACCACTTCACAACAAAAGAAATATTCTCCATATGGTTTAATAAGAACCATATTAGCCCATATGGTTAGAACCCTTGTTGTAGTATGTTGCCTCACCTGGAGGTCAAGGGTTTGAATCCCTCAAAGGCGGAACATATTTTTTTTACACAACCAACATTGGCTAAATCCAGGGTGCCACGTGGTATCCTCTGATTGGGCCACGTGTCACCATGTGATTGGACTGTACATTCCAGTCATCGACACAGTCAATGCACAATCAACACCACGTCACCATCCTGTCAGCCTGCCACATCACTGTCATACAACCACATGTCATACTCTGAGCCTACCACATCATCATCCGTATTGCCAAGTCACCTGTCCAATCAGCTACCATGTCAGCATCCGTATAGTCATGTCACCCTGCCATGTCAACATCCATACTACCACCTATCATCCATACTACCACGTGTCGGCCTATCATTGGGCCATGTCAACGTTCTGTACAACCACGTGTCGCATCCGTACAATGCCACGTGTCAATTTTTTATTAGTCTACATAAGCCTCTGAAAATGCCAAAAATGAGTGACACGTTTCACCTCCTTGTGTTTCCACGTGTCCCTGCTGACATCATCATGATGTCATGATGACATCACATGTCATATTGTTGATGTCAGCAGTACATCTTATTGAATTTGACGAGTTGACTTTTTTGCGTGTTTAGGAAATTGATCAGAATGCGATAAATTTCGCATACGATGTCCATTTTTGGAAAAAATTATATGGTCGAAATCGACGCGACGAGCCCGACATAATGGAACTGGTTTCGTCTAATTATGAGAACTTTGATTTGTAGGCCTTCCTGGATCCATTTTGGATCATGCCTCCCCACTAATACATTTTGGTCCTCCAAAAGGATAGTAACCAGTCATGAAGTGCGAGATACACCACCCCACTTGTCCTTTGTCTTTAAACTTTGTCCTGTTCACCTGTCGCATCATAATCAATTGAAAAACAACCATGACAACTAAAAGCATATTGTTAGCCACTTGAACTCGTTTACATCTTATTGAGGTCACTACCATCAATGTTGAAAACATTAGTAGCAATAACATCATAAATATGACTGCAAATAAACTAATATGTTTGATGTGCTTGCATGACATTAGCTTATCTTGAAGAAACGTATGATTGAATTTTCATTCTACAACCATCTCATGTTCATGCTTAAGCTCAACTGCTTTATTTGGCACAATTATAGTTTTGTTTCTTGCATAAGCGACCTTCCTTAATTGTTTCATTGTTTGAAGATATTTATTTGTTTTTATGTGATGAGCATGTACAACATATTCATTTCCTTCTTTAGTTAAGTGATATTGAATATGTTTCATGTAGAAGATTTATTTGTCATCATACAAATAAAGGTTTCCTAAGACCATTCCACGTTCATTTAGTGGCACCACATCAAACGTTACCTCATCCACAAACTTTGATGAAATTGCAAAATTTAAACTGCATTGCTTTGTTATGTGCAATTTATGATTGTTATTTATCCATTTAAGTGAGTAAGGTTTATGATGTAGCTTAGTTGTCAATCCCAATTGTTTAACCACTTCCTCTGAAATCAAGTTAGATTGAAATCCACTATCTATCAATGTATCTATCTTAATATGTTTCATTATGACCCTTATATGAAACAATTTACTTCTATAATCATATCCATCACCAATTTTACCTGTCAAACCAACTACTGTGATTTTACTCTCATCACTTGAATCATATCCCAAGTCTATTGGCCATGTTGTTGTTGCAACTATTTGTCTCCCTTTCCTCTCTTTGAACCATTTCAGTCTCTTCTCTGGGTGTAATTTCCAGCAATGGTCATCATCATGCCCTTATTTATTGCAATGCTTGCAAGAGAGTTTCCCTTCCTTCACAGTCGTTGAACTTGTTTTCTTTCCATTCCCCCTTCGTTTGTTTTCTTTCCTTGAAGACGATTCCCATGATACACCAACTCTTGTTTTCTCTGCTTCAATATACGTTGCTTGAACAGAAACCTCATCAAGATTAGTAGGTCCAAACATAAATACAATGTTACGAATATGTGCAGGTAAACCTCCTATATACTTCATAAAAGTTTCTTGTGTATGTAATGAAATATTTAACATTAATTCCATCTTACGAAATTCATCCATGTATTCTTGCATTGCTTGTCCTTTTCTTAGTTTAAGACTTTTCCATTCAATTAAAGCATTTTCCTTATAACCCAAAGGATAAAATTGTTTTCTAAGTGCAAAAACAAAATCTTGCCATGATGGAAATACAATACCAACTTGCTGTGTACCATGTTGCAACTTACTCTGACACCAACACCAAATGAGTGTTGTGCCTGCAAGAAGAAACGATGCCAACTTGATTTGGGTTGCCTCATCTTTGATTTGTTGCACACTACAATAAAATTCCATATGTCTGACCCATTTATCAAGCCTCTTAGCATTGAATTCACCATCATACATGGGCAATTCGAATTTCACAACAAGCTTAAGTAAAGGAATATCGTGTTTATGTTTATTGTAATGTTTTCTTGCGGTAGAAGTTGCACTTGAACTTGAAGAAGAAGAAGATGATGGAAATGAAGGAGGTGAAGGAGGAGGTTTAGGAAGATCCTCTCCTTCACTTTTGTCTTGTTTTGAAGATTCCCCTTGGAAAGGTCGCTTCTGTTCCAAGTAATCCTCATATAAGACCTTTAGCATCTCAGACCTGGTGAATAAAGTCTTTTGCAACTCTATCATGTTCTAAGACATTCTTTCTTCCGATGCCATCTTCTCACTTTGAGAATTCCTCTTTCTCGATCCAATCTCAAGATCTCCTTCTACAAGCTCGCCTTCACCATGACTTAGATTTTCCCTGGTAATCATGCAAACTCAAACAACCAACTGTCAACCTGCTTTGATACCACTTGATCTGAAAATGATCTTTAAAGACTTGGTTGAGTTTTAAGCATGTGTTCAATTACCATTTATGAAATTAAGGAAAGAAGAATAACTTAATGAAAGAATGTTGCAGCCATCATAAAGAATGCAAATCAAAAAGTAATCATAAAGAACATCAAACCATAACAACAAGGTTGTTAACGGAGTTCGACAAGGTTGCCTACATCTCCGGGCCTTTGTCTTGGTGGGGGAGGCTATCTTATTTCTCTTCAATTCTTCAAAAGTACATAAAAAAATGTATCAAAATGATTACAAACTTCTCTGGATGTGTTCTTCTTGATCTCAAGAATCCAACACAACTAATGGCACTAAAAAATGTTGAGCGTAGCTCCCAGAATTGGCCTCCAAAGTTCGCTTCATCAATGGCTTTCCTACATAAAAATGGCTTCAGGCTTCACAAAATCATTATCATTTTGCTAATCTGAACCTCGTAGATTGTCAAAAACCTCTAATTTATATAGATCTTGTGTTGGGGTTCACTTCCCAACTTTCTCCCAAGATCTGGCCTCAAATCGGGCTCCAGATCCCCCAAAATGGGCAAAATCCACCCAAATTAGCATAAAAAATCATTAAAAATCATATATTATAGTTTAAAAACCCAAAACTTGCCAAATATTGGGCATGCCCCTTTCTTTTGGGACCCTGGTCATATGGGCGCTTCCATATGGCCGAGGCTAAGTGTTGGCCCTAGTCCTTCGGTTAAGCCCCTAAACATCTGGTCCAACCCAAACCTCCAATCGTATGGTGGCCATCTGTCTGAGCCTTATACTCTCCATGTGCCCCACCTTCCGGTCTTAGCTCCTGGTCTATAGCCCCCGGTCGATCGGGCTAGCCCCCGCCGACTAGGGCTTATCCCAAAATGCGTACACCACTTCACAACAAAAGCAATATTCGCCATATGGTTTAATAAGAACCATAGTATCCCATATGGTTAGCACCCTTGTTGTAGTTTGTTGCCTCACCAGGAGGTCAAGGGTTTGAATCCCTCGGAGGCGGAACAAATTTTTTTTACACAGTCAACATTAGCTAAATCCGAGGTGCCATGTGGCGTCCTCTGATTGGGCCACGTGTCACCCTATGATTGGACTGTACAATCCAGTCACCGACACAGTCAATGCATAGTCATCACCGTTCTATCAGCCTGCCACATCACTGTCGGACAACCACGTGTCGTACCCTGAGCATGCCATGTCATCATCCATACTGCCAAATCACATGTCCAGTCAGCTACCACGCCAACATCCGTACATCCACATCACCCTTCCATGTCATCATCTGTACTACCATGTGTCAGCCTTTCATTGGTCCACGTCAATGTTCGATACAACCACGTGTCGCTTTCGTACATTGCCACGTGTCAATATTTTATTATTCCACATAAGCCCCTGAAAATGCCAAAAACGAGTGATACATGTCACCTCCTCGTGCTGCCACGTGTCCCTACTGACGTCAACTATCGTACTGCTGACATCAACAGTACGACCTGTTGACTTTGACCAGTTGACTTTTTTCCATCTTTGGGAAATCGATCAGAACGTGATAACTTTCGCATATGGTGTCCAATTTTTGAAAAAAATATATGGTTGGAATCGGAGCGACGAGTCCGATGCAATGGCACTAGTTTCGGCTAATTCTAAGAACTTTGATTTTTAGGCCTTCCTGGATCCATTTTGGATTAGTGACCATGACTTCGCCACCACCTATCATCTCTTGGGTACAGGAGCGAATGCCACCGATTTTCACATCTAGGATGGAATGTTATGCCATCTGGGCCACCTCTATGTTCCCACAAGCGAGCGTGCAAAGCTGATTTGGGAGGCTCACTACAGTCGGATGGCAAAACATTTTGGCCTGGAGAAAATAGTGATCATTCTACATAAACATTTTTATTGGCCAAAACTTCGACAAGACGTCAACAAGTATATCAGATCTTGCACTGCATGTTTCATTGCCAAGACAACCATCAAGAAGTAAGGCTTATACACCCCTCTTCCTACTCCCGAGAGGCCTTGGGAATCCATCTCGATGGATTACATGTTTGGCCTTCCGTCCACCAAGCACGACAATGATTGTGTATTTGTGGTGGTTGATCGGTTTTCTAAGATGGCCATTATCACAGCCTGTAAGAAGAGCATCACAGTGGAAGATACTGCCAAGCTCTTTTTCGAACGGGTGAGGGTCCATTTTGGGATACAACAAATCATCACCTCAAATCGGGACAACAGGTTCTTCAACACATTTTGGTTGAGTCTCTGGTCACTGTTAGACACTAAGATCACTAAATCCACTGCTTTGCACCCCCAAACCGATGGCCAGACAAAGGTCGTCAATCAGATGATCGTGCACATCCTACGCATGTACAACTCTAAGCATCCACGCACATGGGATGAGAGTCTTCCCTATGTTCAACACAGCTACAATAGGGCTCTCTATGGCTCCACCGACCATAGCCCATTTCAGGTAGGATTGAGATTCCAACCCTTGGGTCCCATTGATGTTGCACTACCTCTTGCAACCACACATGACGTAGAATCTTCCCATGTTCAGTCTGAGGCCGACAAAGCCACCATATTCATTGAACAGATTCATCACATCCGCCAACAGGTCGATGAGATTTTGTAGAAAGTCAATGCTAAGTACAAGCAGCGCCATGATCAACACTGGGTACCGCACTAGTTTCAGGTGGGAGACAAGGTCTGGTTACATTTGCAGAAAGAGTGTCTTACAGGGCCCCATCGAAATCTCCACCCACTTCGCTATGGGCCTTACACTATCACCAAGGCTATGGATAACAATGTTTTTGAGCTCAACACTCCACCCTTCCTTGACTTGCACCCAATGTTCAATGTGGACCTCCTTCGACCATATTTTCCACCATTATTGGACACCTCAGAGATCGTAGAACAATTGATACCAACAGAGCTCAACCATGAATGCATGGAACAAACATCATCTGATCAGATAGTGGACACACAGGTTAAGGGCACTCGCCAACAAAGGATCCAGTTTTCTCGGGTTGTCAAGGCAGGACAACTCCTACACCAAGGAAAGTGGCTCACCCAAGGCCAAATTCAACAAAATCTTCCTCACCTGATGGGGGCACTCAACGCAATGGAGACCATTGTTTCTTAAGGGGGGAGGATTGGTCCAGGTGGATATTGGTGGCCACCCACCTATTCCAACTGGCTCCTCTTGACAGTTTTTAGTTAAGCACATTCTTCTGTAATCTTTTGTAATTGTGGGTTCTACACTTTCATGGTTGTCTGAAGCCCTACATAGTTTCCAGGTGGATATTGGTGGCCGCCCACCTAATCCAACTGGCTTATTTTTGAAGTTTTCATGTCAACACATCTTTTTGTACTTCCAGGGCCGCTTTGGGGCCCTAAATAATGTTTTTTTGGTGTACCACAGTCAAACTGTAGATGGAGTTAGAGTTTGACAGCATAATGTGTAGCTCTCTAAGAGACCTTTCCAACGGGCTATCACACGCCTAAAACAGAGGTCGTATGCAAAAGTTATGACTCCGGGAAGTTGAGGTACCAACTTACCTATAGATGCCCACATAACTTTTGGTGTTTCATCTCCTAGAGTTAGGTTTTTGGATGTTTAAAGTTTTGGCATTCATGAGTAATGTTAAAAAGGCCTCTAGAGCTTCATTGTAATCATTCTACTTAGACATATGCATATGTGCAGAATAAAAACACTTACTTCTAAATAAAAATATAATATTTATAAAAAATGTGTTATAGAAAAATTACCACACAAAATATAATTGTCCAATGTGCTTTGAAAGAGGCAGCCTTCTTCTATGTTAAATTAACAAACCCTAATCATAATCCATTTACATATGACACTGTAACATTGCTATGAAAAACTGTAACATTGCTACGAAATAGACTTAAGTGTTTCACAAATGGTTGACAACATAAATAACATTAGTAAACTGCTAATATTAATTTTACATGGTTTAAATCCTGAAAAACTGTCATAAAGTGGTATGGGAATAAAATACCACATGACCCATAAAGCCCATTGAATGAGTATTTTTTCGGGGTGATCATAAAAATTATTGAGTGGATAAATAAGTTGGGTAAAGGTGACAGCCACTGTAACCAATGTTTCGGCGTTATAATGGAAACACGATGCATTTTTTCGCATGTCATGATCGGCCACTTCAGATGTAAGTGGTGTCT
>SNQJ01S0056437.1:21806-61230 GCA_010110895.2 Picea sitchensis | reverse complement strand
CCTTGATGGATATATCTTTCCAACACTGAGCTAGACCATAAAGGCTGCCAATAGAAGAATATGCAGCTAACCCTGCAGCGAATCCCTTGTTTGCAGAATTAGAAGCCTCATCAGACAGGTTGGAAAGGAGATTTAAAACAGTGGTCCTAAAATTCGTTAGATTACTAGTACTAATATTGTTTAAGTCCTCTAGATAAGTCCCACTGGTGTCTAGCTTTGTAAAGAAGCTATAGTTCTCGTATCGCAGGAAGCAGTTATTTAGCCATACTCGACCACCTCTGCTGTTTCCGCAAAGTTGTAGAACGCTATCGTTTGCTTGCTGTGAACAGATTGAGCAGTCTAGCTGAGATATGTTACCTGTGCACTGGAGGAGGCCATAGATTCTGTTGGGACTTTGTCCATAGGAAGAAGTGTTAAACCCTGTTTGAGGTGGGTTCTTCACTAGATCACCCATTACCCTATTCAAATTGCTGGAAAATGTGCTTCCATCGGCGTAAGTAGAGGCATTACTGCATGTGTGTGAGCTAACCTGTGATGTAACCGAAGGAAAACAAGTAATGAATAGTAAACCGATCAAATGAAATAGAATAGTGACTCGTTTGCCAGATTTAGCAAAGTATAAATTATACTTATCAAAATTTCTCATGATGTTCGAACTGGCGGGCTTTGTGAGGGACTCTGGTGAATATGGGATGCAGGGTGCCATAACATTGGTGGAATTAGATCATTGAGACACAAGAAACAATGGTCTGGATGCGGATGGGGGAGCAAAATCATCAGATTGACGAGGGTTGCAAAATCGATGAAATTGCTCTGAAAACGAGGGTTGCAAAATCGATGAAATTGCTCTGAAAACGTAGGCGATTTTTCAAATACAGAAACCCTAAACTGGAATTGGAACGCTGAAACTATACGACTTTCCCAAAAGATGAACATCCACGGGCCATTTCGGCTTTTGTATTTATGAACTCACTGTCTTCGAAGAGGAAGATGGGGACTGGTTTTGGTGGAGTCGGTGTAAGAATTAATGTAAACTGAACTTTAGTATAAGCCCAGACCAGTTACATATAAGTCCTCAGCTTTATATTGTTGTCTCATTCTTTGTGGAGGACATTGCTAGTCGTTCACGTGTTGCGTCAATCAAATATGAAGGTTTCGTTTTCCTTGATTTTGAAACAAAAAGGTTACTTTTCAAACATGGTTTCCCATCGCCTCACTTCTTGCAAAATATAATATAATAAATAAATAAATAGAAATATTACAACTCTTTTCCACGATCTTTTTCTTATTCTGCCATAAATTTTAAACTTAACCAATTTTTATACCTATACTTGTTTGCTTTTAACATAAATACAATATTTGGTTTTGACCGACTCCAAGTTATTGAAAGGAAAAAGAATGGCATGAGTTTAAAATCAATTTAAATTGGATTTTATTAGAATAAATTACATATTTTTTATAATAGTAATAATAATAATTTAATTTTAAAGTCATAATTAAGATAAACATTAAATTAGTGTATGATTTTTTTTTACGAGATAAGAAATGTTTTGGTGTAATGATTTAATTGTTAATCTATGAAAAATACATATCTATGACAAATAAGTTTTCCTACTTTTTTATTTTTTTCTTGCATTATGAGTTTCGTTTGGGAAATAATGTTGTGAGTGCATTGATCTTCTTCCACAACTCTTTCTTTTTGAATTAGATATATATTTTTATTTGAAAAGAAAAGGATTGAAGTTTTTTCTTCTATCGGTAGTCTTTATAAGAAATATTTGCATTCAAATTTGTTGAAAAAGAGAAAATTGGAAAATTTAGCAGCTTTGATTGTTTGGAATCAATATCATTCAAAGATTGAAGAATTGTTCTTTGTAACTTGTTGTATTCTAGAAAAAGAAACCTTCTCCCTTATGTAATTAGAGTTTACCGAACGGAAATATTGCATCTCATCTCTCTTTGCATTTTTTTGGGTCAAGGTCAAATACTTCATCAGTTTCATCTCCATTTCCTTTTTTTGAGTAAGCAACAACCTTTAAAATTCAACGTAAAAATATATCTAACAACTTTTGTTTTCTAGAACTTGTATACACCAACATTAGCTGGGATAGCGCTTTGGAATAGGTTGTGAGGAACACTCTCCAAAACTTCAAAACACACAATAGTATCTTGTGATAGGGAGAGTTAAATCCACTATCTACACTTTGTCCTGGGAAGCCCTTCTAACACAAGGGTCAATTACGAGGTCACATTAGGGTCGACAAAGTTAATCACCTTGCTTTGTTGGTCTCAGTGTAGAGATTGTGGGTATTATTGGGGGTCACTTGAGAAGAAAATCCTGTGCGGACCTTCTCAAGGCGATTTTGGGATTAGATACCATGCCCTTGCGCATGGATCAAACTGTCGGTTGCTTCCCTAGGAATCATTGTCGTAATTGGTAACCTTAGTGGCCTATCTCTCTAGAGTATTTACACGAGGTGATTATGGAGGGGCAAGTCTTCACGGTACTTGGAATCGATGTTGGCCAAAATCACTCGGGCTCCTTCGAGGGTATACCCACGATTATGTGTGGGAGCTTGCACCAGGGTGTAAGTCCGTTAAGCAGGTCGTCAACGTAACTTTTCCACCCGCTTTATCCCAGCTCCTTCTTGTCTTGATTTCGTGACACTGGATTTCATCACCAACTAGTGACTTCGAAATAAGAAGGTTTGTTTGTGTGGTTGATATCTAGATTTTATTAGTGAATGTTGTTTGTTTCTCTAGTTGGCCATAGATTTTTTTCATTCTTTATTCCGTGCAGCCAACATCGGCCCTCGGCATTCATGTAGGATGCAAGGGTTACCTCCGGAAGAGCCAGAAGAGTACAGTCCTTTTCTTCCTAACTCACCAGAGGGTGTTTCTCCTGAAGGAGCAGTCAATAACGACGTGTCCTCTGAGATTGGCAGTTCTACTCCATTGGAAGAATCAACACTTCCTATAAATTTGTTATTGAATGTTATACAAGATCCACTTTTGCTTCGAATAAACTATTCGAGAGACATTTTTGTTGAAGACTATAAAAGAATACCTACAAGACCTTACACAGAGTCTAGTGTAGACAATCCACCCTTTCAGAGTGAATTGTTTAGAACTTCGGTTCATACTGCTGGAATTTTTAATGCTAGCTCAGTCCCCGTACGTTCTTTTTGGAGGACCTTCTCGGGACACGATATTTTTGATAAACTAGGAATGAGTCAAAATCAACCTATGGCATCACATACACCCGTTACTTCCACTACTTATACAATAAATTTAGATCATTTTACTGGCACAACGAGTAATGTTGTTATGGTTTCAGACCAATTGTTAGTTGGTTCTCACACAATCCTTCCTATCCAGCTCACTAGCTCTACCACGGTCCCACAATTTACACATGTTTCTGCCGAAAGTCTGGTAATAACTTAAGCTCCTATTGGAATGCCACTTCCGCCTAGATCAAATCCATCACTTCCATTTGGGTATAATTCTCTTAATACTTCTATTGTTAATCCTGCCCAGAGTCCATCTGAAGGGCCTACTATTTTTGTTCCACTTGGGTATAATGCTCCTAGCGGTTTTGTTCACCACACCTACCCAGGTTCTCTCTAGAGGGCCTAACATTCCTCCTCTGCCTCCACCTGGAGGATCTAATCATCTTGGCTAAAGTAGCTCCAATCCAGTTGGAGGCACAAGTAATTTTGCCACTTCTAGATTTCAAATTCCTGTTGGAGGCCAACCTCAAGTTGGGGGCCAATCCTAAGTTGGGGGTAATAACCTAGTGTACGGGCAATATATACCTCGATTACAATCTCAACCTTGGAATTTTCCTTTCCAAGGCAATCAACAACCTCATGGGGGGCAAACTCCTCAAGTAAATTCTTTTGCACCCCCTAATCTTGGGAAACCATATCCAGGCTCTATAAATCCTACCTAGGGTCAATATTTTCAGTCTAATGTTCCTTTCTAAGGTAGCATACCCAATCAACCAACACATGTTGGCTACTCGACTCAAAATCCTTCACAACCGAATTTGACAGGACCCTCTAACTATCTACAGACTGCTTATGGTCCTACTGGTATACCTACGGGATTATCTTTTCAAAATTACCAGTTTACTCAAGTGAACAAACAATTGTCGTTTCTAGCTACATTGGATTTCCCAGATTTATCTAGGATTTTGAATGATCCTATTTTGAATTCTCCTTATTGGCCGGTCATACCTGCCAAATTACCATCAGACATTCCTAAGTTTGACGGTCGACCGGGAGAAGACCCAAATAATCACGTCATGACATTTCATCTTTGGTGTTCATCCAACTCCTTGATGGATGACTCCATTTGATTATGTCTTTTCTAACAAATTTTTACGAGTTCAACAACCAAATGGTATATCGAATTGCCACGAGGATTCTTCAATTATTTCAACACTTTAGCTATGGCTTTCTTAACAAATTACTAGTTACTAATACGATATGAGACAGGAACCAAAAATTTGAGTTCATTTAAACAATCTTCTTCTACTCATATTTCGATCATATTCACGAGGGGAGGAGGAGAAGACGATTAATCAACGTTCCCCTTCCTGATCAATTATTGGTTGATTGGTTATCCAAATCACTTATCGGTCCTATAGCCCATGATGTTTCCATGGGCAGTGTTGCCACTGAAAAGCAGGAGATTAGTCATTCTCAATACTTGGATCTCGTTTATTCACAAATGGGCACGCTATATGACTTGATCCCTGATGCTCCTCGTCTGTCTACAAATCCAACCCCGACGCCTCCAGTATCTTTGCATGTTGTTGATGGTGTGATTGGCACTTTTCATGATGAGACTCAGTCCAAACAATCCAGTCATTCCAACCCCAAATCTACTACTGCTAATGTACAAAATGTTACTCCTCCAACTCCTTCTCCCGGTAAAACCTCTAAGGTTAATACGGTTCAGTATACACCTATATGTAAAAATCAAAATAAAAAGAAAAGGAAGGATAAGAATAAAGAGGATAAAAATAATAATAAACAATCCGATAAACCTAAGACTTAGCTTGCTAATGATAAAGAAAAGAGAAAACCACGCTATTCTTGTCTTATATGTGGTGAGGATCATTATATGAAATATTTTACACGACGTGCTGAGGTTACTAACTTCCTACAAGGGACCGGGACACCTCCTACACCTGTCATTTTTTCACAACCTTTTCCTTCTAAAGAACAGGCCCAATTGGTTATTCATGACCAACCTTTTCCCTCTACCACGTCTTATGTACTTATGTGTACTGGTGACTCCAAGAATAAAGAAGTTGCAGTTGCTACTCGAGCCAAATATTATTCTCCATCTAAAGAGAAAATTGATGATTCACCACCTCCATTGGTTCAACCTCCTCCATCAACTTCACCTCCCAACGGTCCTCTTCATCTCGAATGATCAAGTCTAGATACAGTTCTTTGTCCGCCTCCTAAGGGTGTTGTTCGTAAATCATCATTTAACCCCCATGCACATGCCAATCAAAACTACAGTATTGTAGAAGATCGTACACTTGCACCCTCCGCAATGTCGGCTCTCGAAGTCCTTCAAAGTTGTCCTACGCAACAAAAGGAATTGTTAAAGGCTATTGGTGGAATTGATCCTACCAATGCAAACTTGATAATATTTGACTTGGAAGATCACATTCCAAGGCTCCCTCATCAATTAACGTTTCAAATACAAGTCATGGTGGAAAATAAGAACATTTGTCGAACTGTTGTTGATGAAGGAGCTTCGACTTGTGTCACATTCGTTACTTGTTGGAAAGACATTTGCTCTCTTTCCCTTACCGATTCACGCAATACTTTGAATCTTTTAATGGTACATGGTTTAAACTTTATGTTGTTCTTCCTTCATTATGTATTGTGTTAGAAGACAAATCGATTATTATTGAGGTTGAGGTGTTTAATGTGCCTCTCGATTACAACCTTCTACTTAGTCGTAACTGGATTGATTCTATGTGCGCAGTTTTTTCCAATATTTTTTGTGTGATACTGATCCAGGTGGATATCGGTGGCCACCCACCTATTCCACTGAATCTAAAAGCAATTTTCCACCTTGGTAGTTTTTCGTGTTCCAAACTTTCGGGGCCATTTTGAGGCCCTAAATGACATTTTTTGGGGATTTGGGACCCAAGTAACTAGTTTAAGCACTGACCTAGGCCAGTAAAAAAATGTTCTTCTCGGTTATACCTTTCCAATGGGATATCGTGTGCCTAAAACGTAGATCATATGCAAAAGTTACGGCCCCGGGAAGTTGATGTACTAACTTACCCAAATGGGACCCACATGACTTTTGGTGCTTCATCTCCTAGGGTTAGGTTTTTGGATGTCTAGGGTTTTTGACATTCTTGTTTAATGTAAAAGGCCTTCAAATCCTCATTGTAACTATCTTCTTGCGAATGAGCACATTCGTCACATCTCTTCTCAAAGATAATCCGCCACCATTCCAGCAAGCTTGTTTTCCGCTGCATTTTACAGTTTCAACTTATTTCCTTATTGTTACACATTATTTTGGTCACCCCAGTGTTCCATTGACAACATGTGTTCATGTTTCAAAAAAAAGTTTTTCTTCATGAGGAAAGTGACTGAATTTCTCTTCTAAAAATCCCTATTAAGGAAGGTTGTCGCAGGTTGCACCATACACAGGGTGTGACGATGCTTGATCGTCACCCCCTGCTCTAAAGCTGGGGTGCGACGTCTCTGCAGGATGCTCTACAGCTAGGGTGCGAAGATGTCAAAAGACTAAGAAAAGGTCGAGTTTCACGAAATTTCTAGAAGGGGATCTTCTAGAAGATGTGGTGGCATCCGTATGGTTGGGATCTTACTCGCTTCTCTGATTTGGTGGGATCATCTTAATCTCTTCAACCATCTCTCTTTCCCTTATATAAAGAGAGATTTCTCATGGAAAAGGCTAAGGTTGAATCAATCAAGATTAATGTTGAATAGGCTGAGAATTAGATGAGGAATTCTACTCCAGTTCATACTTGAGGGCTTCATTTCAGTTTATCAAGTCATTGTGGATCTTCTTCATTCAAGGTAGGAGCAACTATGTGTGTTGGAGCAAAGGGTCATCAAGAGGGGACCTTGTCACATCAAGGCTTTGGTTGTAATATCCACTTTCATTTTAATATGATACAGTGATATGTTTATTTCCCATAAAACTTGCTTTGTTTTTATTGTATGATTCCTTGATCACATACATAGGTTCTCATTGAGTATATTACATTGCTTTCACTTTGGTTGGCTTGTGTTCCCTTGCAGATCCAATATCACAGGAGCACTGGGGTGGAGCTAGGACGACAATGGCAAGAGGAAGCGATATTTAAATGGTATGTTTTCCATCTCTTGTTAAATAGTAAACTCAATGGTTAGAGCTTAGGGAAAGCATCATATTTTGTTATGTTTTGTTCTAGGTCTAAGTGGATCTAGGGAGATCTGTTTATGTCTGCATTTACCGATAAGTCCCATAACAAAATTGGCGACCATACTGGGGATTTTACCTCCTTTTGAGTTTTTGCTTCCCATTTTCCTTTAGCCTTCCTTCCTCTAATAAATTTCATTCTCTGAGTTTGTGGGTGATCCATTTGGACTCCCTGGGTCTAGAAGTTCCATCAAATTTTTTTTGTCTTTTTTCCATTTTTTCCTCATTTACATAGATCGTCGCACTGTGTCTCATTGACAACCTGCGACGACCCTTAGATGTCACATCCTGCTTGACCAATCCAGTGTGACGACGTCACACTGTGCTCTGCTAGTAGCCTGCGACGACCTTTGCTCGTCGCACTGTGTCCCATACCCAGCCTGCGACGACTCGTGCAGATTTTGTTGGAGTAAGTCAATCTATCTTTTTCCCTCCCATCTTTTCCTTAGTTTCCTGGGGTGAACTTATGATGCCCATGTTTGATTGATCTATGAGTTTAAAGCTTTCTTTTGATTGGTTTTCAGTGATTGAAAGTCTTTCTTTTCATTTTGCATGTTTTTTTTCTTTTGATAATTGTCACAAGGATATAATCTCAGATCTTGATCTGAGTGCTTGTTTGACAAAGGGTCTTTGGTTTGTTTCAAGTTTTGGATTGATATTATTTTTCAGATTGTTTGTCGATTAAGAAACACTTTTTGCTTGCATATAACAAAAAGTTTTCTTGTCTTTTTCATTTTTGTCTATATTACGAGTTTGATTTGGGAATTGTGTTGAGAATGTCCTGATTTTCTTGGATTACATTTTCCTTTCGTCATCACATCTCTGATTTTGTTTTGAAAAGGAAGAACTAAATTCATTTATTCCTTTTTGTAATATCTCATAAGAAAATGTTTACATTCGAAATATTTGTACAGAGAAGAATTGGAAAATTAATTTGTAGTTTGTGATTATTTGGAATTGTGTTCATTCAAAATTAAGAAATTGCAATTCGTAGCTTTTTGTACTTCAAAATAATACCTTCTCCCTACTATCATTAGATTTCATTAAATTGAAAAATTGCACATTCATCTTTTTTTGCATTTTATTGGGTCAAGGTCACAACTTCATCAGTTTCATCTTCATCTCCCTTTTGAGTAAACAAAAGCCTCTAAAACACAACGTAAATTTAAAATTTATTAGTAACTTTTATTTTCTAGGGATATTTTTCACCAACATTAGCTAGGATAGCGCTTTGGAATAGGTTTTAAGACACACTCTCCAAAGCATCAAAACACACAATAATATCTTGTGATAGGGAGATTTCAAATCCAATTGCTACATTTTGTCCTAGGAAACCCTTCTCACATAAGGGTCAAACCCGAGGTCGCATTAAGACTGGAAAAGTTACTCACCCTGCTTTGTTGGTATTGGTGTAGATATTGCAGGTATTATTGGGGGTCACTTGGAGGTATACCCACAATTATGAGTGGAAGCCTTTCAAGTTGATTTCGGGCTAGATACCCTGCCTTTGCGCGTGGATCAGACTATCGACTGTTTCCCCAGGAATTACTGTTGTAGTTGGTAACCTTAGTGGCCTATCTCTCTAGGGTCTTTACACAAGCTGAATGTGGAGGGGCAAGTCTTCACGGTACCTGGAATCGACGTTGGCCAAACTCACTCGGGCTCCTCGGAGGGTATACCCACAATTATGTGTGGGAACTTGCACCAGGGTGTAAGTCCGTTAAGAAGGTCATCAACGTAAATTTTACACCCGCTTTATCCCATCCCCTTCTTGTCTTGATTTCATGACGTTGGATTTCATCACCAACTAGTGACTTCGAAATAAGAAGGTTTTGTTTACTTGGTTTGATTTCTAGATTTTATTAATGAGTGTTGTTTGTTTTCTCTAGTTGGCCATAGATTTTTTTCGTTCTTTACTTGGTTCAGCCAACATCGGCCTTCATCGTTCACATAGGATGCAAGGGCTACCCCTAGAAGATGTGAAAGGTTACTAACCTTTGCTTCCTAACTCACCGGAAGGCTCTCCTGAGGTGGTAGTCAATAACGAAGTAGCTTCTAAGGTTGGAAGCACACACTCTTTGGAAGGATTTCAAATTGTTTTAGACTCCTTAGAGGATTTCCGACTCCCTGTCAATCCGATATTGAGTGTTATACGAAATCCACGTATGCTCCGGATGAACTCATCTCGAGAAATTGTTGTTGACAAACATTTTGAAGTACCTACTGGACCTAACATAAGATATGGAGTAGAAGATCCACTTTCTCAAAGTGCATCATTTAGGACCCCAACTCACACTGCCGAAACTTTTAATCCTAGTTCTGTCCCTTTGACAGTGCGTGATCTTTACGACAACCTAGGAGCGAGTCATGATCAACCTATGGCATCGCAAATGCCTGAGACATCTATTACCTACACGGTACATTTATACCATTTTATTGGTACTAACAGTAGTGTCATCGTTGTTTCAGACCAATTTTTGGTTAGTTCTCACTCGATTCTCCCTCTCTAGATGGCCCATTCTATTATGGTCCCACAGGCTACTACGCGTTCTACCAGAAATGTAGTTATCACCCAAGCTCCGATTGGAACACCACTTCCACCTAGACCAAATCCATCACTTCCCCCGGGGTATAAAGCTCTGAATACTTCTATTTCTATCCCTACCCATAATCCGTCCGGAGGGTCTCAACTTTTTGTTCCTCCTGGGTACAACGTTGCGAGTCAGTTTGTTCCTACACCTGCCCAAATTCTCTCTGGAAGGCTTTATGTTCTTCCTCCACCTTTGTTAGGAGGATCTCATCATCCTGGTTCTAGTGGCTCTAATCTAGTTGGAGGCACCAGTCATTCTATCACTTCTGGTTTCCATATTCCTGTTGGAGGTCAACCTCAAGCTGGGGGGTGACCTCAATTTGGGGGACAACCTCAGATTGGGGGACAACCTCAACTTGGGGGGAAACCTCAGGTTGGAGTCCATAACCCAGTTTATGGACAAAACACACCTGTGTTACAATCTCAATCTTGGAACCTTCCTTTCCAAGGAAATCTACAATCGTCTGGGGGTAAACATCCTACAAGACCCTGTTTCCCCTAGTTTGTAATTATAACTATATTGGTCAGGGAACTATGGAAAACTCAAAGGTGTGAATGTTTGATTTGATGGACCTTTGTAAAAAAGGCCAATGAATGTAAATTCTGTTATTTTAATAGAAAATGGATATGTGTTGCATGACTGCTGGAAATGGGACGTGCTAAGAAGAGACCACAAATGCTATGAAAAGGTGGTGGAGGGGACCCATAATGGCCGCGTTAACCTCCACCGAACTAGTACTTTTGCTGGATTGAATTGCTCAGGATCAGAACAACCCTCTGACCCAGGAATGAATTATAGTCAGGATGGTAGGTGGGAAGACCTCCTCAAGAGTTAATGAGGGGATGGGGCATACTGCCCGTCTATAAGGATTCCAGACTTGACCACAAACTGACAATTCAAGCCACACACAATATCGCTGAGGAAGGAAAGAAAGGAAGCGTTGTGGGAGTGGAGGGAGACTGGGAAAAGAGTGCAGAGATGAGCGTTGAAGCTCTCTGGTCCAAGGAAGGACTAAGAACAAGGGAAGTGAGTTTTGATCCCAGAAAATAGAGACTAAGCCGGGAGAAGGAGAGTAACCTTTGTCCCCATCTATTTATGTGTTGGGATAAGGAGAGTAACCTTCATCCCCATCTTTTTATCTGTGGCGATAAGGAGAGTAACCTTTGTCTCCATCTATTTCTGTGTTGGGAGAAGGAGAGTAACCTTCATCCCTAACTTCCGTTGAGATGGAAGAAAGAGATTGAATCTCAAAGCATCATGGTCTAATCTCGGGGGTGGCCAATGATAAATCCATTGGGAGTGAATGAGCCTATGGTTGGGTGGAAACGAGCACCCCTTTCAACAGTCACATCACGCCTTGTGGTTCTGATAAGTGTTTTCATGCCTTGTGCTTTGAATTGGAAATAATGGTTTCTTGCATGTATTTATATGTCTATAAATGGTTTTCTATATTAAATGATTAAGTTATGAGTATACATTCGTTCCATTGAGAACATATACTTCTGTTTGATTTTCCATATGCTCTCATTCAATCCTTGAAGGCGCTTTCTCCAGGGTATTACATCACTGTTCCATATTCGAAGAATGCCTCTTGGCATAGCTCCCGTTTGGTAACCTCATGAGTTTACCTTGCCCTTAATCAAAGCTTAAAGCTCAGTGAGTTAAGAAGGAGTTCCCTTCAGACCAGTAGTCTAGGAGACTTTGAACTTGTGCCTAAGTTCTTAACCAAAAACCTGAGTAAGAGCAGGGATTATAGCCCAAGAGTTATCTGAAGATCCATGTGACCTAGGTCTAGGAACCTTATGCAAAAAGGAGTTATCTCATGAATGTTTCAGAACCTTGGATCTCGAAGCTCTGAGATGTCAAATTGTACAATAGTGAAGTTACTTGAACCACCGATGACTTAAGAATCTGACAACAGAGATGGAAGCAAGCCATTTAACAGGAGGAGAGGCCATCCTGGTCGTTAGATCGACTTAAACACTCATTGGGGTTAACGAATCAAACACCAGCCAATCGATTAAATCAATGGTTGGGAATCATTACGGAGTGAGAAGGTGAAATTAGCGGACATGCTAGTTCACGGTCCATAATGAACCCACATCATCAATCTCGTCAGGAATGGGAGATCAACGACTAGGATTAGACTAGAGTCGAGTGAGCACTTTCCAGATTGCGGAGGTTGAACCCTGCAATCACTGTGAACCATAAATATATGAATGGATATTGAGGGTGGGGAATCATTGCGGAGCATGAAGGTGTAATTAGCAGACACGGTAGTTCACGGCTTGCAATTCACCAACGTCGTTGATCTCGTCGAGCTGGAAGATCAACAACTCTGGTTCGACCAAGTTGGGCGAGTACTTTCTAGATTACAGACGGTGAGCTCTTTGATAAAGAGCATGTGCGTTGGGGCCTCACAATTACTGTGAACCGTCGATCGACAAACATCTCGGTATTGGTCAGATCATAACCGCCAAGCCTTGAACAGTTGTGAGATGGTTGGTCGTGAACCCCTTAGGAAATCCACAGAGTAACGAAGTCCTTCGGTATCGTCAGTCTAAGAGAATCGGAAATATCAGAAGAGATAACGTTTTCAGGAGAAAAAGTGAGACCCAAGATAGTCGGGCTCACAGGAGGAACGAAGGCTGAGGCCTTTGAACATCCACAAGACTCTTCTAAGTTAGAGGAAATCGGAAGATCAGCAGGAGGAGAAACAATAACCGTTGGATCACAATGCAGAGGATCAACAACCATCTGATAAAGCAAGGTGCACGAGCCTTAGCGATTTTCACATGCAGGAGAGTGAACTTGCCAAGTTCCGAAGTCTCGAAATAATTTGGGACCGTCCATCGTCAAGAAGGACGAGTGGCGCAAGATCCATAACTCCGAAAGTTCGTGGACTAGGAGGAGGTGAAATAGACGAAGTAGATCCTGACCATTGGTCGCCAGGAGACACGTGTTAGCAGATCAGTAACTATGGAGAAATCACTTCGAGAGTTTCAGTTGAGAGTTGAAACTCCCAAAGCTAGGAGAGCTGGAGATCCGAAGTGAATCTCAACCGTTAGATCCAGAGGATAAGTAGCATGAATCTGTGGACTTCGGGTAAAGACCCAAAGTGAATCTCAACTGTCAGATCCATAGGGACACGTGGCAAATATCTGTTGTCCTTGGGTGAAAGCAACTCGAAGACCCGAAGAGAATCTGGACCGTCAGATATATAGGGCACGTGGCGACAGATCGCGAACTCTGGGTGAAAACACTCCAGGAGAACACAAAGGATAAGAGTTTGAAATCGTCGAAGCCCGAACATCTGAAGAAGATGGGAGCCATCGATATGAAGGAGGACACATGTCATCAGATCGTGAACTTCAGATAAAATGGTTTGAAATAAATGGAGGGAGGAGAATTTGAGGTTTGAGATTTCTGAAGGGCGAAGTCCTGAAGAGGATGAGAGCCATCGATTTGAGGTGGATGCATGGCGCCAGATCTAGAACTCCGGAGGAAAGTAGAGGGTGAAAGCGTCGAAGTCCCGAAGTAGAATATCGACCATTGATCGAGAAGGGAGTTGAAGGCCGTTGATATGGTATTGGTTGAAAAGTGTCGAAGTCCCAAAGAGGACCAAGGCCGTTGATTTGAAGAGGATGCGTCGCAAATGATCTTCCACTCTGGGAGAAATCACTCCAGAAGAAAGATAAGGTATTGAACAAGAACTCCTCAAAGCCAAAGTGTCGGAGTTCATATGAACCATCCATTTGCGAGGGATAGGTGTCAGCAGATATTCCACTCTGGGAGATATCCACTGCAGAGAAAGCAAGGTTTGAGAGTTGAAAACTCCAAACGCCAAAGTCCCGAAGTGAATCACGTCCGTTGATTTAAAAACGGGAAGATATGAGGTGTTAGTTCAGAAGTACCGTTAATATCGTGAGATCAAAGGTCACGTTGAGTTGCGGGGATATAAAGTGCTTGTAATTTAAAAGTTAGAGGGCGGGCAACAATCAGAACCACGGTATTAAGAAATGGATACGTGGTGACTCGTGGTTAATTGTGGGGAGAAAATAAGTTGGACTCAAACACCCTTGTCCGTGCCCGCAATCACGTGATTGGCGTTTCTTCATAACCCTCATTCATATACGATGGTCGTCAAAGAAAAAAAAGGGGCTAGTCCCCCGAATTTCCAAATTAGAGACCGTGGAGAGTGTATTTGTTCCTATAAGGAGAACAATTTTTTTACGCCCCATCGTGGGTATGTGACAAATTGGTATCAGAGCATGGTTACAACACTTGGCCTGATTGGGCTCATGGACGAGTCACTCAAAAACCATAATTAGAGACTTTTAAGATTGGCGTCCTATCTTGCCTCCTTCTTAAAGAGTTTGGTTAAAAATTTTATCGAGGAAAAGAACTAAAAGTTCTACTGTGTGTGTACATTTAAGGAATTTGAGCTGTGTATTGTTCATAAACTATTAGCTAACAATAATTGTTTTTTTCAGCACTCGAGCAGTGAGTAAACCATCGGAAAAATTCAAGAATAAAGGATGGTGATGTGTCATGAAGTGGGGGATGGCACCCACAATAGAGATGGAGAATCTGACGAAAGGAGGGTGGTGGAAACCCTCCGGATCTAGCTAAAATTGTAAGAAGCCTCAGGGATGAATTACAGAGTTGCAAGGATGACAAGGAGAGATTGATAAAGGAAAAAGAAAAACAAAGAGAAATTAACATAGTCTTGTTGTAGAGCTTATCTGACATACAGAGGCAACTGCAGAAATGAAACTGCAACCAGTCATATGGACCGACGACATGAGAAGAGAGGTCAAATTCCACCCGAGATCCGAAAACATGACCACACTAGGAGAAGTACCTCAAAGAAGGCCTGACCTGGAGGCAGGGGACACTCATCGATAGAGTTTTCTGGAAAGAAAGATGGCAACTCCAAAGGATATTATAGTAGTAGAGCGAGCTCACATTCTCAAAGGGTAGGAAAGAAGCGGAAGCATTCCAAAAATCATGATCCTGAAGAGTTCAAGAAAGCCAAACCACCCTCTTTCGATGGAGAGATTAAGAAGGGAGAAGAGGCTGAAGCTTGGCTGCTTGGTTTAAAGAAGTACTTCAGAGTCCATGATTACTCTAAAAACTTGAAGGCTCGAATAGCCATCTTCAACCTGAATGGAAAGGCTTCCATTTGGTGGGTTAGGAATGTGAAAGGAGTCCATGAGAAGGAATTGTCATGGGGGTAGCTCGAGAAATACTTCAGGAAGCAATATTTGTCAGAGAAATACATGGATGGGAAGACTAAGGAGTTCTATGAACTAAGGCTGGGGCAGCTCACCATAAATGAATATGTCAATAAATTCCTTGAGCTACTGAGGTGTGTACCCTACATAAAGGATGAGAAGGTAAAAATGCAGTGATTTATTAGTGGATTACCTCAGAGCTACCGGGACAGGATTGAGTTTGATGAACCAAAGACCTTAGAAGAAACCATCCGGAAGGCGAGATATTGTTATGAATAGTTCGAGAATAAGACAGGGCCTCATGAAGACTGGAAGAAGAGGAGTAGTTCGGGATTCAAGAAGAAGGGATTTAAATCCTCAAGATTTAAGAATTATGGAAAGGGTTCTAGGATGAGCCTTCCTACTAGAAGTGTGTATCAACAAAATTTCTCCTCTCAAAGTGGAAATAAAACTTTTAAGATAGTCCCAAGAAGGACCCATAACCTAAATAAAGAACCATTAAAATGTTGGGGTTGTGGAGAAGATCATTGGTTGAGGGACTATCCACATAGACAACAAAATAGTAAGAGAGTATACAATATACAAGAGGCTACCACCATCAATGATGTGGCTAGGAGCATGCCACAAATCTATGTAGCCTTGGACAATAATCAAGATGACCACCAAGCTTTAGTAGTGGAGCTAGAAGGTATGATCGCTGACCATCTAGTTTCTATTTTAATTGACCTTGGTTCTAATTTGAGTTATGTGGCCCCTCATATTGTTGATAAGTGTAAACTGCAACCAGTTAGACATGTTAAGCTATGGTGGGTACGACTAGCCACTGGGACCAAAAGGAAAGTGGCAGAGGTCATACCAGCCTGCCAATTCATCATGGGTGGATTGTCCACCTAAGCGACCCTTAACATACTTCCCCTAGGGTCTTACGACTTGTTGATTGGTATGGACTGGTTGACTACTTATAAAACTAAGTTGGACTATTACCATAAAAATTTAGAATGTGTAAATGAAGAAGGGGGAAATATAACCCTCCAAGGGATTCAGAATCCTGTCTCAGTAAGACAAATATCATCTCTTAAAATGAAAAAGTATTGCAAAAAGGGGTGTCCTCTATATGCAATACAGGTGTTGGAATCTGTTGAGGATGACAAACCAAACCTAACAGACCACCCCATATTAATAGAATACAAGAACGTGTTCCCAGAAGAGGTACCAGGTCTACCTCCGAGAAGGGATATTGACTTCTCGATAGAACTTGCACCAGGAGTGGTGCCAGCATCTAGAACGCCATATAGGATGAGTACGCCAGAACTAGTTGAGCTCAAGATACAGCTAAAGGAGATGATGGAAAAAGGCTACATCCGACCCAGTGTATCTCCGTGGGGAGCACCCATCTTGTTTGTGAAAAAGAAAGATGGCACACTCCAATTGTGCATAGATTACAGAAAACTCAATAAGACAACCATAAAGAACAAGTACCCCTTACCAAGAATCGATGACTTATTCGACCAATTGGGAGGTGCTTCCATTTTGTCGAAGATTGACTTAAGGTCTAGATACCATCAAGTCTGAATTAAGGATGAAGACATCCACAAAACATCCTTCAGGACGAGGTATGGTCATTATGTGTTTGTGGTGGTGCCATTTGGGTTAACCAACGCCCCCACCACTTTTATGTGCTTAATGAATAATGTACTCAACAAATTTCTAGAAAAAATTGTATTGGTTTTCATTGATGATATCCTAACCTACTCCAAGAACAGAGAGGAGCACAAAGAACATCTTAGACTTGTACTTCAAGTATTAAGAGAACATCATCTCTACACTAATTTTAGCGAGTGCGACTTTTTCCATAAGCAAGTCCATTACTTAGGCCATGTTATTTCTAAGGAAGGGGTGGCAGTAGACCCTGACAAGATCATATCTATTATGGAATGGCCTACCCCAAAGGATGTATCTGATATCAGATCCTTCATGGGCTTAGCAGGATACTATAGAAGGTTCATAAAAGGGTTTTCTAAGATTGGCTATCCAATCACTGCCCTTCAGAAAAAGGGGGTTAAATTCACTTGGACATCAAAATGTGAAGAAAGATTTCAGGAACTAAAATACCTCCTGACCCATGCACCTGTGCTGAAGATTGCAGACCTGGATAATGATTTCCTTGTGTGTACAAATTTGTGCAAGGAAGGACTCGGAGGAGTCCTTATGAAAGAGGGATGTGTAATTTTCTACGCGTCCAAGAAATTAAATGAGCATGAGATCAATTATGTGACCCATGACCTAGAGTTGGCTGCCATAGTACATGCTTTAAAATGTGGAGGCACTACCTCCTGGGTAGGAGATTTGTGCTTCTTATAGACCATTGTGGGTTGAGGCACCTGTTTTATCAACCAAAAGTCAATGTCAGGAAAGCTAGGTGGATGGCTCTCCTTAGTGAGTTTGATTTTGAAATCAAACACATCAAAGGAAAGGAAAATAGGGTGGTCGATGCCCTTAGAAGAAGTATAAAAATGATTCATCTAGCAATGGTAAGCACTTGTGAAACATATGTCAGGGAAAGAGTCAAGAATGCAGAAGAAATAGATGCATTCTTCAAGACCGTGACCTCATACCTAAGGCAAGAGCCTACATGGATAAATTATGAAGCATACCAGATGCTCAAGGAAGGCATGTTGACTTACAGAAATAGATTGTATATTCCAAACTGTGACGACTTGAAGAGGTTCATAATGGATGAAATACACAAGAGACCATATAATGGTCACCCAGGATATCAGAAAATGATCACGACCACTAGGAAACAATTCTATTGGCCTGGATTGAAGAAAGACATAGCTGACTATCTAGCTAAGTGCCTATAATGCCAACAAGTTAAGGCAGAACACCTGCATCCAACAGGATTTTTACAACCCCTAGCAATCCCAGAATGGAAATGGGAAACCATCTCCATGGATTTTATCACCAGATTACCAAATTCGGCCAAGAAAAATGATTCCATCATGGTAGTGGTGGACAAACTGAGTAAGTCTGCTCATTTCGTTCCTATCAAGTCAACTTGCAAGGCAATAGATATTGCCAACATATTCATGAAGGAGATATTCAGACTACATGGCATGCCCAAGGAAATTGTATTTGACAGAGACACCAAATTTAATTCAAGCTTTTGGAAATCCCTAATGGTTGGTTTTGAGACTAAATTTTTGTTCAGCACAACCTATCACCCTCAAACTAATGGAAAGACAGAAAGAGTGAACCAAATAGTAGAAGACATGCTAAGGATGCATGTAATGCATCAACCTAAGAAGTGGGAAGACTACCTACCATTGGTAGAGTTTTCCTACAACAAAGGTTATCAAGAATCCTTGAAGATGAGCCCTTTTGAAGCCCTCTATGGTAGACAGTGAAAGATTCCAATCAGATGGAGTAATCCAGTGGATAGAATTACAATCGGACCCGACATGATGAAAGAAATGGAACAACAAGTGATACATATAAGGCAAAATTTGAAGATTTCTTAGGATATACAGAAAAGTTACACCGACAGAAAGAGAACTCCCAGATATTCAAGACAGAAGACTATGTCTATCTCAGAGTTATACCCAGGAAGAGTTCCCTAAGAATGGGAGCCTATGCCAAATTGGCACCTCGGTATTGTGGACCCTTTGAAATATTAGATAGAGTGGGACATGTAGCCTATAGGCTAGCACTTCATCCCACAGTAAAGTCAGATAATGTTTTCCATGTTTCATTATTGAAGAAATATGTACATGATTCTAATCATATAATTGACTGGTCTATGATCCAGGTGGAGCCGGAGGGAGAATTCCTGCAATAACCTCAATGCATACTAGACAGGAAGGAAACCTCACTCAGGAACCGAACCATTGCATAGGTCAAGGTGCAATGGAAACACTTTGGCCCAGATGATGCTACATGGGAAATGGAGGATGCCATGAGACAGGCATATCCGATTTTGTTTACTCCTGTATATACATATCTAGTTGACATATAGAACATTGAGGACGATGTTCCTTTAAGGGGTAGGGAATTGTAACACCCTGTTTCCCCCAGTTTGTAATTATAACTATATTGTCCAGGGAACTATGGCAAACTCAAAGGTCTGAATGTTTGATTTGATGGACCTTTGTATAAAAGGTCGATGAATGTAAATTTTGTTATTTTAATAGAAAATGGATACATGTTGCATGACTGCTGGAAAGGGGACGTGCTATGAAGAGACCATGAATTCTATGAAAAGGTGGTGGAGGGGAGCCATAATGGTTGTGTTAACCTCCATTGAACCAGTACTTTTGTTGGATTGAATTTCTCAGGATCAAAACAACCCTCCAACCCAAGAATGAATTACAGGCAGGCTAGTAGTTTGGAAGACCTCCTCAAGAGTTAATGAGGGGATGGGGCAGACTGCCCATCTGTAAGTCTTCCAAACCTGACCACGAACTAGGAATTCGAGCCACACGCAATCTTGTATAGGAAGGAAAGAAAGGAAGCATGGTGGGAACGGAGGGAGACCAGGCGAAGAGTGAATAGACGAGAGTCGAAGCTCTCGGGTCCAAGGAAGGACCGAGAACAAGGGAAGTGAGTTCTGATCCCAGAAAATAGAGACTGAGCTTGGAGAAGGAGAGTAACCTTCGTTCCCATCTATTTTTGTGTTGGGAGAAGGAGAGTAACCTTCGTCCCTAACTTCCATTGAGTTGGAAGAAAGAGATTGAATCTCAAAGCATCGTGGTCTAATCTCGGGGGTGGCCAGTAATAAATACATTGGGAGTGATTGAGCCTATGGTTGGGTGGAAACAAGCACCCCTTTCAGCAGTCGCATCACGCCTTGTGGTTCTGATAATTGTTTTCATGCCTTGTGATTTGAATTGGAAATAATGGATGCATGCATGTATTTATATGTCTATAAATGATTTTCTATATTAAATGATTAAGTTATGAGTATACATTCATTCCATCAAGAACATATACTTCTGTTTGATTTTCCATATGCTCTCGTTCAATCCTCGGAGGCACTTTCTCCAGAGGATTACATCACTATTTCAGAGTCGGAGCATGCCTCTTGGCATAACTCCCGTTTGGTAACCTCACGAGTTTACCTTGCCCTAAATCAAAGCTTAAAGCTCCGTGAGTTAAGAAGGAGTTCTCTTCAGACCAGTAGTCTAGCAGACTTTGAACTTGTGCCTAAGTCCTTAACCAAAAACCCGATTAAAAGAAGGGATTATAGACCAAGAGTTGTCTGAAGATCGACGTGACCTGGGTCTAGGAACCCTGTGCAAAAAGGAGTTAGCTCATGAAGGTTTCAGAACCTTGGAGCTCGAAGCTCTGAGATGTCAAATTGTATGATAGTCAAGTTACCCGAACCACCGATGACTTAAGAATCTGACAACGGAGATGGAATCGAGCCATTTAATGGGAGGATAGGCCATCCCGGTCGTCAGATTGAATCAAACACTCACTGGGGTTAACAAATCAAACACCAGCCGCTTGATTAAATCGATGGTTGGGAATCATTACGGAGTGCGAAGGTGAAATTAGTGGACATGCTAGTTCACGGTCCACAATCAACCCACGTCGTCGATCTCGTCAGGAATGGGAGATCAACGACTAGGATTAGACTAGAGTCGAGTGAGCACTTTCCAGATTGAGGAGGTTGAACTACGCAATCACTATGAAGCATCAATCTATGAACGAATATCGAACGTGGGGAATAATTGCAGAGTGCAGAGGTGTAAGTAGCGGACACGCTAGTTCGTGGCCCGGAATTCACCAAAGTCATTGATCTCGTCGAGTTGAAATATCAACAACTCTGGTTCTACCAAGTTGGGTGAGTACTTTCCATATTGCGGAGGGTGAGCTCTATGATAAAGAGAATGCACGTTGGGGCCCCACAATTACTGTGAACTGTCGATCGACAAACATCTTGGTATTGGTCAGATCATAACCGCCAGGTCTTAAACAATTGTGAGATGGTTGGTCATGAACCCCTTAGGAAATCTACGGAGTAATGGATTCCTTCGATATTGTCGGTTTGAGAGAATTCGAAAGCTCATAAGAGATAATGTTTTCAAGAGAAAAAGTGAGACCCAAGATATCCGGGCTCACAGGAGGAATGAAGGTTGAGGCCTTTGAACATCCACAAGACTCTTCTAAGTCAGAGGAAGTTGGAAGCTGAGGAGGAGGAGCGACAGTAACCATTGGATCACAGCGCAGAATATCAACAATCGTCTGATTAAAGCAAGGTGCATGAGACTTATCGCTTTGCACACACAGGAGAGTGAAATTTCCAAGTTCCGAAGTCCCGAAGTAATTTGGGATCGTCCATCGTCAATAAGGATGGGTGGCACAAGATCCACAACTCCGAAAGTTCGTGTACCAGGAGGAGGTGAAATAGACGAAGTAGGTCTTGACCATTGATCTCCAGGAGACACATGTCTACAGATCAGTAACTCCAGAGAAATCCCTTCGAGAGTTTGAGTTGAGATTTGAAACTCCCGAAGCCCGGAGAGCCGGAGACCCAAAGTGAATCTAAACCATTAGATCCAAGGAAAGGTGGCATGAATCTGTGGACTCCGAGTAAAGACCCGAAGTGAATATCAACCATTAGATCTAGAGGGACACATGGCAGAGATCAGTTGTCCTCGGGTAAAAGAAACCCAAAGACTCGATGAGAATCTGGACCGTCAGATCCAGAGGGCACGTGGCAACAGATTGCGAACTCTAGGTGAAAATACTCTGGGAGAACGTGAAGGATAAGAGTTTTAAATCGACAAATCTCGAACAGCCTAAGTAGCTGGGAGTCGTCGATCTAAAGGAGGAAACATGTCATCATATCACGAACTCCAGATAAAATGTTCTAAAATAAATGGAGCGAGGAGAATTTGAGGTTGGATATTTTCGAAGGCCGAAGTCCCGAAGAGGATAAGAGCCGTCAATTTGAGGTGGATGCATGGTGCCAGATCTATAACTCCAGGTATGGAATACTCCTGAGGAAAGTAGAGGGTGAAAGCGCCAAAGTCTCAAAGTATAATCTCAATCGTTGATCGAGAAGGGAGATGAGGTCGTTGATCTGGTCTTGGTTGAAAAATGTCGAAGTCCCGAAGAGGACCAGGGCCATTGATTTGGAGAGGACGCATGGAAAATGATCTGCCACTTCGGGAGAAATCACTCTGGAATAAAGAGAAGGTATTCAACAAGAACTCTCAAAGGTCGAAGGGCCGGAGTTCATCTGAATCATCTATTTGCGAGGGATAGGTGTTAACAGATCTTCCACTCGGGGAGATAGCCATTGTAGAGAAAGCAAGGTTTGAGAGTTGAAAACTCCAAACACTGAAATCCTGAAGTGAATCACGTCTGTTGATTTAAAAAGGGGAAGATATGAGCTTTCATTTCAGAAGTACCGTCAATATCATGAGATCAAAAGTCACGTTGAATTGCGGGGATAGAAAGTGTTCGGACTTTAAAATTTAGAGGGCAGGCCACAATCAGAACCATGGTATTGAGAAAGGGATATGTGGTGACTCATGTTGAATTGAGGGGAGAAAAGTAGTTGGACTCAAACCACCCTTGTCTGCGCCCGCAATCACGTGATTGGAGTTCGTTCATAACCCGCGGTCATATACGATGGTCGTCAAAGAAAAAAAGGGGGCTAGTCCCCTGACTTTCCAAATTATAGACCATGGAGAGTGGATTTGTTCCTGTAAGGAGAATGAAATTTTTACATCCCACCGTGGGTATGTGACATATCCTCAAGTCAATTCTTTTGTACCACCTAACCTCGGTCAACCATATCTAGGTTCTTTGAACCCCACTTGGGGTCAAAACTTTAAATCTAATGCTCCTTTCCAAGGGAACATACCTAATCAACCCAACCCTGTGGGCTATTTGCCTCAAAATCCTCCACAACCAAATTTTTCAGGATTGTCTAATTATCTGCAGAATGATTATGGTCCTACTAGTATACCTACGGGGCTTGCCCCCACAAAACTACTAGTTTCCTCAAGTGAACTGACAATTGTCTTTTCTAGCCACTTTGGATTTACCTGATTTGTCTAGGATTTTGAATGATCCTATCTTACATTGTCCTTATTGGCCCATCATACTGGCCAAGTTACCATCTGGAATTCCTAAATTTGATGGTCGAGCAGGAGAAGACCCGAATAATCATGTTATGACTTTTCATCTATGGTGTTCATCCAACTCCTTGATGGATGACTCCATCATATTAGGACTTTTCCAACGAACTCTCATGGGTTCGGCAACAAAATGGTACACCGAGTTACCTCAAGGATTCTTCAATGAATTTAACACCCTAGCCATGGCCTTTTTGACACATTACCAGTTGCCAATTTGATACGAGACATGAACCGAAATTTTGATTTCTTTCAAGCAATACTCGTCCACTCATATTTCTGATCACATCCATGACTGGAGGAGGAGAAGACGTTTTATCAAATCTCCCCTTGTTGATCAACTATTGGTCGAGTGGTTTACCAAATCACTCATTGGACCTATCACTCGTGATGTCACCATGGGTGGTGTTTTCATTGAAGAGCAGATGATTAGTCGTGCTTAATATCTAGATATTGTTTATTCACAAACGGGAACACTTTACGATTTGATCCCAGATGCTCCTTGTCCTTCCACAAACCCTACCCCAACACCTCCAACAACTTCTCATGTTGTTGATGGTGTGATTGGCACCTTTCATGTTGAAACCCAGTCTACACACATCAGTCACACCAATCCAAAATCTAATAATTCTAATGTACAAAATACTCCTACTCCTACTCCTTCCTCCAGTAAGACTGCTGAGGTTAATTCGGTTCAATCCACACCTACCGGGAAAAATAAAAATAAAAATAAAGAGAAGGGTAAGAACAAGGAGGAAAAAATAATAATCCACAATATGATAAAGCCAAAACTCAAACCGCTAATGAGAAAGATAAACATAAACCTCATTACCCTTGCCTTATTTGCGGTGACGATCATTACACGAAAGATTGTCCAAGACCCGCTGAGGTTACTAAGTTCCTCCAAGGGACCGAGAGGCCTCCTACACCTTTCGTTTTGTCACAACCTTTCCCTTCTCAACAACAAGCCCAATTGGTCATTCATGACCAAGCTTCTCCTTCTACCTCATCTTATGTCCTTATGTGTACTGGTGACTCTAAAAAGAACGAAGTTGCAGTCACAACTCGAGCCAAAGATTACTCTCCGTCAAAGGAAAAAGTCGATGATATACCACCTTCATTGGTTCAACCTTCTCCCCCAACTTCACATCCAAATGGTCCTCTTCATCTCGAATGATTGGGTCTCGATATAGTTCTTTTCCCTCCTCCCAAGGGCATTGTTCGAAAGTCTACGTTTAATACTCACGCATGTGCTTCCCAAAACTATAGTATTGTAGAAGACCTTGCACAAGCACCCTCCATGATGTCAGCTCTAGAAATCCTTCAAAGTTGTCCTTCTCAACAGAAGGCACTGTTAAAGGCTATTGGTGGAATTGATCCCAGAGATACTAATTTAATAATATTTGACTTGGAATATCACATTCCAAGGCTCCCTCCTCAGTTAGCGTTTCAGATCCAAGTTGTTGTCGAAAACAAGAATATCTGTAGAACCGTTATTGACGAAGGAGCCTCGACTTGCATTATGCCAGTTACTTTTTGGAAATCCATTGGCTCTCCTACCCTCACCGAATCACACAATACACTTAAGGCCTTCAATGGTACAAGTTTTAAACCTTACGATGTTCTTCCCTCATTGTCTATTATGTTGGAAGGTAAGTCGGTCAATGTCGAGGTTGAGGTCTTTGATTCATGTCTTGATTATAACCTTTTACTTGGTCGTAGCTGGATTGATTCCATGTGTGCAGTTGTGTCTACCCTTTTCCGCTTGTTACGATTCTCGCACCAAGGAAAGGTCATTACTGTTGACTAAATGGCCTTCTTTAATTATGATTCTCGTACTAGCAACGTTCCTTTTATCTCGAAAAAACCTCCCGGTTACGAGAGTGTCGGCGTGGGTCTTTTAAAAGATTCAACTTTGATGGGTACATTTCCAATACCACCACCCAATATTCCCCCTCCTTTGTTGCCTCTATTAACATGATATCGACCATTGTTCTTAAAACCCCTGCTTCATATGACCCATGGGTAGTACCTAGCTCTAGAAATTACCTTCATTATGGCGACAAGATGCCTTTAAGTCTGGTCAAATCTGCTTACCAAGTTATTTAATCGGAAACCCCCTCCCCTCCCTCTCTCTGTGATTCATCTTCTGATCCATTTCACGTGATCTTTCCTACGAATGAGATGATCATGTCAATCATGTCTATGGAAGACACTCCCTGGGACGATGGGCATCATCACTCCATTCTCTTCCTAAAACGTGATACCATAGAGAGCTACCAACGGATTTCGACTCCATCGACCATTGTGGTTATTTATTCCGTTCATAAATCAACAAACGATGTTTTGTACGAAGGGAAATTTAGTAACATTTCACCTACCATCCCTCTCAACATATCCATTAAACCTGGAGTCATGGAGAATGTTCATATCGGGGCCTCATGTTCTAGTGATGAGGTCAACACTTATAAATCCCTTCTCCAAGAATTTTGTGAAGTTTTCTCCTAGAGTTACGAAGAAATGCCAGGTATTGATCCTGATATCATTGTACACGATATTAAGACATACCTGAATGCTAAACCCGTTCGCCAAAGACTTCACCCAGTACATTCACGCAAAGCTGCTGCTATCAATATTAAAGTTGAAAAACTTCTTAAAGATGGATTTATATATCCCGTGGCTTTGACTGATTGGGTATCCAATCTAGTTCCGGTGAATAAAAAAAAAGGTATGATCCACGTTTGCGTAGATTATAGGGATATAAATAAGGCTTGTCCTAAGGACAATTACCCAACCCCTTTCGTTGACCAGATCCTTGACAACTGTGCCGAGAGTGAAATATTCTCTTTGATGAATGGTTTCTCCGGCTATAATCAAGTTAATATTTTACCCGTAGAAGGAAAACTTTTTGCGTCATTTCATCCCCAATTACATTGAACTAACGAAATGATTCACTCGTCTACTTAGGAAAGGTTACGAGTTTGTATGGGACAATACTGAAAACAAATCCTTTGAAGCTTTGAAACATGCCTTAACCCGTACACCATTATTGTTTCCCCCTGACTATAGCTGAGATTACTTCCTCTACTTGGCCGCTTTGGACTCTACCATTGCCATGGTATTAGTCCAAGAGGATGATTTACATGATTCACATGTGATATACTATTTGAGTCGAAGTCTCACGACTACCGAGACAAAATATCTACATGTGGAGAAACTGGCCTTGGCAGATGTTCAAGTTGTCCAACGTTTTCGTCATTATATCTTATTACGCAGAACCACTATTATTTCTGATTGCAACCCCATGCAATATATCCTTACTCGAAAATTGATAGGGGGAAAGTACTCCAAATGGATAATTATTCTCTAGGAGTTTGACTTGGAGTTTGAACGCCCTAAGTCCAAGAAATCTTTGGTTTTTGCCGAATTCATATGTGACCTTCCCTCCCCTGAGACAAAAAATGTGGCAGAGGATTCCTTGCCTGACGAATCCCTTTTTCTAATCAGATCTAATGATGTATGGTATGAAGATATCATTATATATCTACAGACTCAAACTTTCTGACCCGATCTATCTAGTACAGATCATCATCGTATACGCTATCAAGCCCACCAATACATCATTCTTGGTGATACTCTTTACCGTCGTGGTGTTGATTCCATTTTTTGATGATGTCTTAATTACGATGAAGCCGAGAAAGATTTGAATGATTGTCACTCCGAAGCATGTGGCGGTCATTTGTCTGGGTATGCCATTGCCCAAAATATCTTACGAGTAGGGTATTTCTGGCCTTCTTTGTTTAAGGACTTCATTACTTCCATCCAAAAGTGCCATGCTTGCCAAACTTATAATAACAAGATAAGATCTCATCCTGCTCCCTTACATACTGTAGTTTTCATTGGTCCATTCGCCAAATGGGGCATTGACTTCATGACATGTAACCCTCACTCGGTCAGGGGGCATGGATACATCATTGTAGCAATGGATTATTTCATTAAATGGGTCGAGGCGATTCCTACATTCGATAACACCAGGAAAACTAAAACATTGTTCATATTCAATCATATCATTACTTGGTTTGGTGTCCCTCAAGCCATCGTTACTGATCACGGTAGTCATTTTTCGTAATTTTATGATGTCTGAACTTATTGAAAAGTTGGGTCTTCGCCATGAAAACTCAACCGCCTATTATCCACAGGCCAATGACCAAGTTGAAGCAATAAACAAAGTTATCATTACTATGCTTCGACGGATGATAAGAATTCATAAGACAAACTGGAACATGATGTTGTTCTCAACATTATGGGCCTGTTAGACATCCGTCAAGTCTACCACAAGATTCACACCTTTCCAGTTAGTTTATGGTATTGAAGCTATATTGCCGATTGAATGTGAGATACCATCTTTGAAACTAGCCATTGAACTCCTCCCTAATACCTCTGCCGAAGAGGAGCATCTTTTGTATTTGATGCAACTAGACGAAAACCGTTGCGATGCCGCCTTAGTTATTGAAACTCAGAAGAAATGTGTTAAATCCCAATATGACAAACATGTCAAGCCACGCGTTTTTTCTAAATGTGATCTAGTTCTTCTTTACGAGCAAGATTGTGATTTGCTAGGGGTCAGTGAATTCGAGGCCATGTGGCGAGGTCCTTACATTGTCAAACATGTGTTGGAGAAGGGAGTTTATGAGCTGGTTGATTATGATGGAATCCCTTTGAGTGAACCCAGAAATGGGATTTACTTAAAGAAGTGCTATGCTTAAGTCATTTTTGCATGAGTGCTTGTATTTTAGTGTATCATACTCTTGTGTGCTTTTTCATTATTTGGTTTCGACCTTCAGCTGCTTACCTTGCATTATGCTTGGTTTCCAAATGTCAGTGTCTTCGCTACCCTACATTAGCTTTGCTAATGGTGCTACTCGTAGTACTCAGAACTTAGCATCCGCTGCTTGGGAAATCTATGCACCTACAAATGAATTGATTAGTCTACATGGTGTTTGCCTTGGTCATGCAACTAACAATATTGCAGAATACAGTGCAGTCATCGAATTATTGACCGACGTTGTGTCACTTGGAATCCGTCATCTTATTGTACGACTCGATTCACAGTTAGTAGTCCTACAGTTGATTAATGTTTACTCCATTCGAAGTCTTACGTTGTTAAGGGTATATTTACGAATTTGCCTCTTGGAACGTCATTTCGATTACATTGAATATCAACACATTCCTAGATGTTTAAATACATTCACAGATTCTTTGGAGAATTATGTGTTAGACAAACATTTGAGACAATTATAAAATCCAATCACACTTTGTATATACAACAAGTAAGCCGATAGAAGCCTCATATATATAACGATAAAAATTTTACAAAAAGTGTTTGTGTCCGAAAACCAAAATATCAAAAATGTGAAGCACATGGCTTCATATACAATAGAGCATCAAGGATTTTGCTTGCTATAAAATGCGATTTCCCGTGCTACTCTACGGAGCAGTCGACCGATGGAAGAAAACACGCCCACTGTGTGGCGCTAGTAATGCCTTGGGATATCATCAATAGAGGCATTTGGGATGTTCATCATGAGCCCCTCCAAGTTTTGTTCTATAGTCTCGTAGTCGACAACAACTACTCCTGCTACGTCAAATATTTCCCCTCACCTATGGATAGGGGATGAACCTGGAGGTCAGTAAGGTCCCACATATACATCATCAAAGAGAATTTGATTAGTCATCGGATAAACAACATAAAAAAACATCTTATATTATTAAAAATCACAAAAACATGATAAAAACAAAATGTCCTTCTTACCTATGTCCCCCCATTGGGAACCCTCAAGAAGAGCTAGGTCCGGATCACCTCAGAAGTCTAGCCTGGAATATGCATAGTGATTTACCATGATCATTTGAGTTCTCAACCAGTCGAAGAACACATCGTTATATTTAACGATAGGACTGGCTACATGTCGTTCCATGAGGTTGACCCACCTCTTCATTCTCGGATCCTGTGGGGCAGGTATACCCCACTCTACCTGTAAGCGCAAAACTGGGACACTCTCTAGAAAGAAAGATACCAAAATAGAACTGTATCCAAACTGTTTCATATCACCACTCTTGCAGTTGGTTAGTTGTTTTTTCATACTCTTGAGAACCCCTTCACACCAGTTGAAAACGTGAGGCTCCATACATTCAAGCACATACTGAAAAATAGCTCTGAAGATCCATATGGGGAGTTGCATTCCCTTCCATGCATGTGATGGTATAGAGGATGGTTCGTAGAGGCAAGTCTCAAACATCTCTTATAGCGACTTTACCACTATGCTTCTAAGTACCTGGCACACAATGTGCAATGATATAGTGGTTCATAGGCTCACCGCCTCCCCTGCTACCTGTAAGTGTTACTCGGGACCCACGGTGAGATAGCTCGGTCAAGAAGTAGATATCCTCGATGTCTATCGTAAGAATGTGAGCACCCACACAAAACTCCTGTTCGTTCACATCCCACATGTAAACTAGGTACTTGAGTAATCTTGGTTGCACCCTCATACCCTGGATTTTGAAGAATTTCAACAGTCCACACTACTGGAGATCCATTACTATTCTCGGGTCATTCCTGACAAAATATTCTTCCTCCTCGTGCTCTCTCTCGCGCCATTCCAACATTTTTACTATAGAAAACCTGCAATGGGACAATAGAGAGAGATTAACATATTTATCTTCTTCCCTGGATATTTTTTATTGGAAAAATCATCTTAAAAAACTTTTTGAATTGCACACGTCGCAGGGCTGGGCATCCGTACAGTGCACAGTCATCGTAGGATAGCTACAGGGTCTCCTGGGATGACCCTAGATCATCGTAGGTCTCGATATAGGGTGCCTGCGACGACCTCAACGCATAGGTACCCTCAAAAACTTAACTCAAAAGTTTAGTTTTAACCAATGAAAAACAAATTTTGATCCATGGAAAGTTGAAAGAGATGAAAATTACATGTTCTGTGGAGACCATTCGTCGAATGATCAACTGTGCCCTTCACAATCCGCAGTGGAAAATCAAGGTAAATGAGGGGTTTTAGAGCAAGGTTTGGGTGAAATGACAAATGGAATAGTGAAATGACGTTTTTACCCATTTTATTGAATTTTTCACTTTTTCATTTGTATTTTTATATTATTTTATATATGTTACCTAAACTCTAAAGTCCTAAATACTTTGCAAGTGTTGATTTTGCAGATGAAAAGTCTAGGAGGGAAAACATTGGAATGAGGATTCATTTTTTGGTCTGTTTTTTTATATTTGTCACATGTACATATCCTTTTAGGGTTTTTCAGGAAAAACTCCGAGCTTAGTTTTTGTTCTTTCTCATGCTCGTTAATCAATGAGAATGTAATTGGGTATACTTTTATCACCTTTTCAGACTCGTAATGGTAACACGAAAAACAAAACCTATGGAGTATCCTTTAAGCTCTTTTCACGCTTTGTAAAAATGAAAAGATTGTCGAGCGACCTTGTTCTTTTCATGCTCGTAAAAGTATTTGAAGAAAACATTTGATGAGCGGTAGGTTATCACTTTTTCGGTCTCATCATATTAATTTATGAAAAATGAACTGATGGAGTTCTCTTTAAGTGTTTTTCAGACTCTCTAAACATGAAAAACCCTCGAGTTTTCTCTCTTTGGACTTGTTAAACAAACATCAAAAGACCCATATGGGATCGAACCACTCCTTCTTAGGGTTCGTTAAACGTACTCCAAGGGACTCGTCCGAAGGATGAGCTTACATCAACAAGCATATGTTATCCTTCTCAAGCTTATGTAAAAATAAAGAGGTACTCGCCATAAATGGTGGGGAAAAAATTGGAAAATAAATGTGTCTCTATATTCGTGTTAGTGGCAGTAATAGTCGCTCTTGAACATGACATCCCCTTTCATCATTGTAATCGGGTTGGGAAATCCATTCGTCTCTCATTTGACCATCCGCATGTCCATATGTTGGGTCTTCATTGAGTCAATGCTACCAATACCATTGGCGCGTCGTTCATGTGTTCAAGAGAAGTCCAACCTAAACAAGCCTTCTACCGAGTCGACCATCTGTAGTTGTAAATATTCTACCATGTCGGCCTTCCCTGTGTCAATTTTGAATCACTTCATACTCTGATCTACTTCAAATATGTTACTTATTTCGTGTCATTGATGGGGGATACATCAAGGCTCTCCTGTCACGAGTCTTTTCCTGTTGACTTCAACTCATTATCTAGGAACAAGACTTAGAAATCATTTAGTATCTTAGAGCCTGCATGCCTTAATGAAAAGTTTCTTTACTTTCAACATTGGGTTCACATCATTAACCCCTGATTGGAAGATTCCATCGAGTGTTCGACTTCAACTCATTTATTCACATTTGTTAGATTGTACTAGGGTACCTTGGGATTCATTGAAATCAATGGTGATTTACCTCGCACTTGTTAACGGTTCTCATCATTGACCAGTAATCAAGTGGTTTCTACCATGTTCGAATTCAGCACCTGTAATCGCATGGTTATATTCGTACTTAGGGATGATGGAAATGAATACCCTAGATCATACCATTCTGGTCCAGGTTGCGACAGAGTATTCATGATTTGTATTGACACATAGATCCACTTTTTATGTCTCGTGGCTATGTTTGAATTTGAGTCATTTTAGAGCATAGATCCACGGTGTATTTTGGGTGGCTATGTCGATTCATAATGACATGGATCCACAATGTATATTTAGTGGTCATGACTCACTTGAAATTTTGTAATCTGAGTATGGGAATGCCTACCTCAGAAAATGGTATATTATTATGCTTATGCTTGACTGTTTGCAGGTTCCCAATCAGTGCGCTCCTTTTTTCTGACACACACATTCTACAAAGTATTTTGGTTGTCATGAGTTCCAACCTCATACTTTGGGGGGAATTCTGTTACACATTATTTTGGTCACCCCATTGATCCATTGACAACATGTCTTCATGTTCCCAAAAAGATCCTTTCTTCATGAGGAAAGTGACTGAATTTCTCTTCTCAAAAACCCTATTAAGGAAGGTTGTCGCAGGCTGGACCATACACAGGGTGGGACGATGCATGATCATCACCCCCTGCTCTAAAGCTAGGCTGCAATGTCTCCACAGGCTGCTCTACATCTAGGGTGTGACGATGTCAAAAGACTAAGTAAAGGTCGAGTTTCACAAAAATTGTAGAAGGGAATCTCCTAGAAGATGAGTTGCCATCTGTATGGTTGGGATATTACTCGCTTCTCTGATTTGGTGGGATCATCCCAATCTCTTCTACCATCTCTCTTTCCCTTATATAAAGAGGGATTTCTCATGGAAAAGGCTAAGGTTGATTCAAGCAAGATTAATGTTGAATAGGCTAATAATTGGATGAGGAATTCTACTTCAATTCATACTTGAGGGCTTCATTTCATTTTATCAAGTCATTGTGGATCTTCTTCATTCAAGGTCAGAGAAAGTGTGTGTGTTGGAGAAAAGGTTCATCGAGAGGGGACCTTGTGACATCAAGAATTTGGTTGTAATCTCCACTTTCATTTTAATATGATACAATGATATGTTTCTTTCCCATAAAAATTGCTTTGTTTTATTGTATGATTCCTTGATCACATACATAGGTTCTTGTTGAGTATATTACATTGCTTTCACTTTGGTTGGCTTGTGTTCCCTTGTAGATTCAATATCATAGGAGCACCGGGGTGGATCTAGGATGATAACGGCAAGAGGAAGCGATATTTAAACGATATGTTGCCCATCTCTTGTTAAGTAGTAAACTCAATGGTTAGAGCTTAGGTAAAACATCATATTCTGTTATGTTTTGTTCTAGATCTAGGTGGATCTAAGGAGATCTGTTATGTCTACATTTACCGATAAGTCCCATAATACTTATTGAATAGAAAACCAATTTTACTGTATCTTTGTTATGTTGTGTTAAGCATATTTTAATAATTTGTATTCATTTCGTTCTGCTCATAAAATTTGGATCAGTGGTATCAGAGCGGTCTGCTCCTTGTCATCTTAATGCATGTCCCCAATGAGGTCAAGGTACAAAGAATTGGGTCTCGAGCTTGTTTTTCTTGAGGAAAAAATATCTCACATGCCCAAGCGACCTCTCATGGCAGGAGAAAATAAAGATGATGGGATAGGAGATCCTTTCAAAATGTTGCTTGAGGAAGCCCTCATGCAACAAAGGAATGATATGATGGATAGTTTCGCACAAATCCTTTGATGAATACCAACAGGCGACGCATCTTCCTCAAGTGGAGGCATCGCCCCCTTCAAGGTACAAATCAAATTCGATTTTCCTATATTTTAAGGTTAGATAGACGCAAATGCTGTAGAAAAGTGGTTGAATCTACTAGAAGGGTATTTTTTTGTCCATAACTTTTCGAATAGAAAAAATATTACTTTTTCACTCCTCAAAGTCATTCCCCATGTCAAAGATTAGTGGGAAACTTTCTGTGAGCAAAAGGAAACATAGGAACCCTCATTATTTACAGTCACGACCACCTGGGAATCCTCCAGGGATGCTAGTAAGGAACAATACTACCTTGTCAGAAGTTATGATGACTTGTATACCAAATGGACCACACTGCGACAAGAAAGAGACCAAGTAGTGCCATAGTTCACAAATATCTTCCATACCTTGCACACCAAGTTGGGTATGAAAGATTCAGAGCGACATTTGGTGCTCAAGTATCACGGTGCTCTGCATAGATACATATAGACCAAAATGGAATTTCTGTACATCTTGTCCTTGGGCACGACCTATCGATATGCCATCAAAATCGAGTAGAAGCTCAAACAAAAGATGTGGAAATTTGGGCCTGGGAACCCTTCATAGAAAAATCCAGGAAAGGGCGGCCCCAATCCACAGAACAAAAGACAAAGCAAATATGGACAATATCAGGACAACCAGTCCAAGACACAAGCAAAGAAGGACACCGATCGATGAAATCATTAAACCAATCCAGATGCTTCTGGTCTGAAATGTTCCCTTCAGCATCGTAGAGCTTAATTCTCTGGCTATAATTCTGGGCAAGTCATGCAGTTGGGTTGGCAGAATGAGGGGGGGAAATTGGGTGGCCATGGCTCTAGTGGGGTTGGGGTTTTGAGGAATATTGTTAGACATTAGAGCTTGGAATCTCTTATGGTTGAAAACTACCTCATCCAAGCTGGTTTCTGACTTAGACCTGAACAGGGTTTGCTCGAAAATTTCGTCAAATTCAAGGTCGTCAATACTTTGTGTGTCGTCTTTGGGTAAGGACAATCTTATGTCCAGATAGTAAAATGAGTCTAGCACTTGCTCTCTAGTCCTACACAAAATTTTCTCGAGGTCGTACACAGGCTCTGTAGGGTTTAGGTCAGTATTTTCTCTGGTATAGATCATTTTTGGAGCCAGTTTTCCTTAACTGCGTTACTTGGAGCTACTGGTATTTTTGACTGGAGTATCCAGGGTAAAGGTTTCAACCGGTATAGATGTTTTTCCCTATGTTACCCTCAGAGCTCAAACTACAACATTAGTCGTTCTCCCAAGGAAAATCTATTCAATTTCATCCCCGACAACGGCCCCAAAATGTTAGCACTCCGTAAATCTGTTCGGTTGATAAAAAGATGACGAAGGTAACTTTTTCAACCGACTTTAAGACCCAAAACTAGCCTATCGGATTCGGAGAGAGCTCTCTCGAGAGGCGTGATCTCCGCACGGGATATGGCTTTTAAAATAGTGGCTAGATTTAACACCTTTGTTATAATCGTTTCTGGTTATATTGGTGCAAGAAAATAAGACTATGGGCTATGGAGTCGATTCGAGGAAACAACAGAAACAAATGACTCTATGACTGAACTTGAGAGGATAAAGGCTAAGCAAACAACAGTTTTCAACGCAAAATAGTAATGTGTGGCAGAAAGAAATTACAGGAAGTAACTCGGAGCACTGCTGCGGGTGAATTCAGACTTAAATTTCAGAAGAAAATGTTTTGTCTAAGTGGCGCGAAAAAGGGACATTGCACAGTGAATCCAAAGGTTCGATAATTCGTTTCGAAATAGATAGAAAAATATATGAATAAGATATCAGGAAAGCACATACGCAGGAAAGGGAAAACAATACATCCAACTACTATAATTAGAATCTTCACATCAAGTTACAGGACTTTTGCATTAAGTTTCTGTCGAACTCAAATTACACACAATAGCTACTGTCTATACCAATTTTGCCAACCAACCTGGATTACATCAAAAAGATCAAATATATAAACAAGGGTGTCGCTTGGGCTCCCCTACTCTCCTACTTTCTAACTCTACGAACTAGGTGACTGACTGTTCTGCGTTACAAAACTCTTCACGTGACATTTTCCAAAAATAGACCAAAGGCGCATCCGGCTACATTATTATCATTGTAATCCACAACGGGGATTCATTTTATCAATCAGGTATCTGGACGGACAAGTGTCTGTCAGAGTCTCATTGGCTGTTGTAACGGCTTTGATTTTCTGTCGTGCGTTCATGTGCAGGGAGAAAAAATACATGGCAAGTGGAGGTAGGCAGTCACGACCGTTATGAAAATAGAAAAATGTCTCGGGCGATGTTTCCTTAAAAAATTATCAAGATTTTCCTTTTGTTTGTGAATACAGGAAAGTATTCGGCTAATATTGTTTCTTGTGTTCGCTGGCGAGAGCTGCGCGGCCTATCTCTTCAACCGCTTCACATTCTCTGGAGTGTCTGGCATTCCTTTATTTTGACATTCAATGTGCTTAACGCAGCTGTACAATCGTATCCTGTGCCTCCCGGAGCTATCTTTTTAACCATGTCACGTTCCCTTCACGACCTTTTGTTGTTGATGCTTCCGCGATCTTTGTCGCCAGTTGTTGTCTCAGTTCCCTGTTTTCTTGGTACAGTTCAATGATGGATAAATTTTCTTGCTTCAGCTGCTAAGTTGTCTCTTAATCATTTGAGCATGTGGCATCCATCCTCCTTGTCCTGATCCCACTCCCTTGGCTGGTAACTGCCAAAGGTTCCAGGCGAACGACACGTATCAGTAATTTTTCAGTGATCAATCGTGTGTGCAGTTCATCTGAGATTCGGGTTTCCATAGCTTCCTTGTTCTTCCTTGTTCTGCCTCTTCTCCGAAGTATCCATTGCTGAGGAGACAAGGCTTTTGTTGTTCTTATTTCCTGTAGAGTTTCTCCCACTCCAGGTTTTGTGCTATGTGATGTCTTCATTCCTGTGAGCGACAGGAAAATTCCCCTTTTATCCTTGGAAATGTCTGTTGTGAGCGAGAAATAATTCCAATCACTTTGGGGCTTAGATATGGAAACCCTACCACTTTGCGCGCCCTTATTCACGTTTTGAGAAGTCACCATGGTGCGGCCAGTATCTGTCTTGTGGATGCCCAAAATGGAGAATTTGATCGACCTGAGACTACGAGAAAACTTACAGACACAGCCTAAATCTGATTTCATGGATAGAATGGTTGTATAATTTCTGGGATTTATAATGGATCGGACGGAAAGGAGAATCATGCCAAAGAACATTGAATTCGTGGCGACTAGATGTTGCGAATTGAACCACAGATCTTCCATAACACCTCCCTCTGTGCGAGGTATATGCGATAAGGTTTGCAGGGCATGTGTGATGTGAACGTCATGATTTTTCACTCCTTCTGCCTTCATGATGAACTGATAATAGCCACAACACCTTTCGAAATGACTTCCATTAATTGCTTGACTCAACCCGAGGCACGTAGAGACTAAATTTTGACAGAACCCGACTCTCTGGGAATGACATGCCCGTACTATTTACGTATGCTTTGACTTTGACACCCCTTCCCCTTTCCAAGGTCCAACTGTCCACTTACTGATTTAGACCCTTTCATTTTTACGTACCTGACTTCACATGTTTGGACACATGGGTCACAATGCGACTAAAAACCGACTCTAAATCGAAAGAAAAATGGGAGCGCTAACACGATCTATGCAATGTTATCTCTCCTGAGCTTTAAGATCTCTAAGACATATTATTCTTAACCATAATACCCCGTCCAACAGTTATGGCCCATACGAGTCTGGAGTTTCAAGCTGAAGCTCTGATACCAATCTGTAACGTACCCAGCCACCCTCAGGTCGGGCTATGCCACTTCAAGCCTGCTCTAGACTTATTTCGACTTCTAATCCAAATTTCAATTAATAAAGTTGCATGAAGTATTCACATGCATAGATCAAGATTCATTCTAAAACATAAAATAAATGAACCATATGTCGTACACAGCAATAACTAGCAAGCATGCATACTATGGATATGAAATTCATAGATAAATAAATACACATCGGAATAAATGCAAAAGTAAATAAAACCATAACAGAGAGAACTTATATTTAATGAAACGAAACACCAACTATATGCAGACCAAGGATGTTCCCCCCAACCATATACATTGTTGTTCCAAGTCTCAATAGCAATGTCACCCCCGAGTCAAGGCTATGAATCCAAAAGGATGGTTCTAGAGTGTCACTCGGCTTCCCAAACCATTCAACACTCAATCTCTCAAAGGATTTTTAGCACCCACAACAATCCAAAGTACACCAGCTCTCTTCTACCCATCCTGCATAACCTAAGAGAATGGACCCCTTCTCTTCCACGCAACCCCTAAGGTTGTCTCCATCTCCTTCAATGGCTCTAGTGCAGCTAGTCCATAATCTCCATGTTGGGATTCTTAGGAAACACAGTTGTGAGAAAAAATGAATACAGGCCAAAGCATCTCAAACATGTAGGCCTTGAATCATGGATGGAATACACTAGCAAACTCTATAGCTAACAAACCATGGCTCCTCTCCAACAATTCTCTTTTCCTTTACCAAGCCAAGACACGAATTAGGAAAGACGGATGGGTGAAAGAATAAATGGAATGATAACATAGTGAAAGGTGTGAACAATTATCAATTGAGTAAGTGAGTGAGTGAGTGAATGACTGAGTGAAGAAGAAGAAACCCCCACCACAAACCAAAGATGGGTTTATATGATTCCTGGAATTAAGGAACCAATTGGCCTCCCCCCCAAGAAGCTCATGTAACTGCTATTCTCCATTAAAAAAAAATGGGTAAATAAAATATAAAATAAACACTTGGCCCCTCAAGCCCCCTCTCTTGTGGAATCATAGCCCCCTATAACTCTTGTCCTTGTCTGTCTAGCAGGAAGTGATATATTTATTATTAATAATGATCAAACATTACATTTCCTAGGCACACTGGCCTCTTTCAATTATTTTGGCATTTTGGCCTTTCATGGATTAACAAAATACATTATTTAATACGGGGTTCAAAACCTGAGGTGTTACAACATACCATCCACAGTCATATAGAAATATAGAAAGAATCAACCAAGTAACTGAAGACATGTTAAGAATGTATGTGATGGGTAAATCATCTAGATAGGAATATTATTTGTATTTGGTTGAGTTTTCCTAGAACAACAGGTATCAATATTTATTAAAGATAATCCCATTTGAAGCTCTATATGGTAGAAAATGAAATACAGTAGTGATTTTGGAAAACCTAGCAGACATAGTGGTACTTGGGATAGAATTGCTCAAGGAAATGGAAGAACAAATGGTTAAAATTAAGTAGAATTTGAAGGAAGCACAAGATAAATAGAATAGTTATGCAAATAAGAGCAGGACATCTAGGGAATTGAAAGTGGGAGAGAATGTATTTTTTAGAGTGAATCCTAAGAATATCTCGTTGAAGTTGGGTAGTTGTACCAAGATAGCATCCATATTTTGTGGTCCATTTGAAATATTGGATAGAATAGGGATAGTTGCATACATGTTTGCATTTTTTGCTTCCATGAATGTGCATAATGTATTTCACGTATCTTTGCTGAAAAAAGTATGTACACGATCCTAACCATGTCATTAATTGGACTTTGATTTAGGTGGAGCCACAAGGTCAAACTCATA
>SNQJ01S0056437.1:0-21796 GCA_010110895.2 Picea sitchensis | reverse complement strand
GGGAGGTTCTCAACTTTTCCGTCCTCTGTCCACCACCAATCAAAACATGAACATGTGGTCATCATCCATTGGTTTTTATTTATACAATCGTATCTCCACATATCTTCTCTTCACCGACTCCAAACTACGAGTACTAAAAGGCGATGGCTTCCAAGTTTCTTCTTCATCTCAGTTTTCCCTTTGTTTTGGCTTTCAAGCAGTTCGGTTTGCTTCATCTTCCAGCTTGATTGATTTTTTAGTATTGTTTACTTTTAGAGTCACAAATGCTACTTTGCAATGTCCATGTGTCTACCCTAAAATAAACTCTTAAATGTCCTCAAGTTTTTACTTTTATCTTAACATGTCTTTTCCCTTAAATAATATTTGAAGAACAGTTATGACGCTTTAGAGAAAGGTTACGGTGTTGTTGTTTATATACTGGACCCTGCTAGGATTTATCTGTTTTGATGTTTTCCTTGCAGGTTCTGTCTCTGATACTGAGAAATTTTTTCAAGTATCTTGTTCTTACTTTCTTTATTTCAGCGTGACAATATATCCTCTGTTTTTTTTCTTTTGAAAAGGTTGGGTATGTTGAAAAACACATTGACACTGAGAGGGGGGGGGTGAATGAGTGTCTGGAACTTTTGACTGCTTTTCACACTTTCATAGATTAACTGAATTAACTAAATAAGATATATGCAGCTCAATTAATTATTCATAAACATGTATAACAAAAACTGTATGAAGTAGATAAAATATCTTTCTTTTATTTATTTAACTTGAATGAATACAAATAAAATCAATCATTTAATAACTTCAACTTCAACTGAATATGAGAGATCCAACTCTTTGATACAAGGCCCGACTTTTAGTTCTCAGATCCAACTGAGAAGTGAGGAATCCAACCCTCATAACAAGACCCATCTTGTTGATCTCAGATCCAACTAAGATGTGAGGAATCCAACCCTCATAACAAGGCTCAACTTGTAAGTAGGCTCCAACATGATAGAATGAACTTTCATTCAATCCATTATATATATATCCACCAAGACACACTCTTTTCAACACGCGTTTCTAGTTTATATAGTATTTGAATATGTATAAGATTGAACCAGTGTGTCTTTTCACAATGAACCATTGCACCTATTCTTTCTAATATTATCAATAAACAATTGATTTTAACTTAAGAAGACTTCAAATATTTTGTTAGTTTATTTATCCCTTCATGCGTCAATTATATTAAAGCAACAATGAATTCGTTTTGTGTCAATATTTTTTGAATTACTCTACATGCCTTAAGTTGTTTACAAAAAATAAATTTTGCATGAGATGCTTCCTTCAAACCACTTCCCTTTGTGACTGCAGGTTCAAAACCACAGGCTTATCCATTTCAAACATCGTTCTATTAGCACTTTTCTCCTTTCGCCCTTATTCTTTTGCGTGGGACCGTATTCAAATGTCCAAGGGATTATTTACTTCTAGGCCCTTTGCGCTCCTTATTATCTTTTTTACCTTATCACGCGACCGACAGAACCAGGCTCTCAGGTACTTCATTTTTCGGGATTTCTTCCCTTTGTAGTCCTCAAATTCTCCTGTAGTAAATTTCACCGAAGTAAACTTTGTTGAAGTGTGTATACTCTCTTCACTAGTAGATTAGACGGTTGATATTTAATCTCCTGTTGAATGGACGATCCTAGCTCATCCAGAGGCTTCAACGAAATCGATGATCATGAATTAATTTTCAATTGAGATGTACATTCCTCGTTTATTTCAACATTATGGGACTTCGAGATCCTTTGAGTAACTCAACTTCCTTTATTTCTGAAGTTGGTAAATGTTGGAGTTGACTATTTCCACGCAACTCTGATTTCACGGTTGACAACATTCCGAGGCTTCGGTAATCTGGGACTCTGAGAATTTGAGCTTTACCCTATCCTTCAATTATCACTGAATAGGTCCACCATCGTGGATATTCTCCTAACTCAATCTGACGGTTTATGTTTACACCGGGACTACGTGTCTTTAGCCATGCTTATCCTATCTTTCCACTATGCTTGATCAATGGTCAAGAATGATCCTGAAGTAAATCAACGATTAGATTTACTTCATGATTCCGGCCTTCGGCGATTAGATGATAAAAGAATCTTGGATATCCCTGAAGTTAGTAATATGGGAGTGACATGGCTTGTTTACATCACTCAAGATGACGTGGAGCCTAAGTTTGTGTGCCACGTGTCACCCTGATTCATGATTTTCATGGACCTTATGTTTGAAATTTGTCACCATTTGATTGGGCCATGTGTCATCTATTGCTGACATGATCCTGCTAATGTGGACCTATTGATGTGTCACATGTATTCCTCCTGGATCTAGCAGTCATAGATTCATTTTAGATTCATCCTTGATGCGACTGTTGATGTTACTTCGGGATTATGACACTTTTAAAACTTAGATCTAATAATCCTGAATCGCCGAAGTGTCGAAGTTCCTATCCTCCGCTTGATCCAATAGTTGAGGATTGACCTAAATTTTCTCCATGAGATCTGACAGTCGGCGTTCACTTCATGACTTTAGAGGTTTCAAGACTTTGTGTCTTATGGGTTCCTCTTATCATGTCCTTCCACTCAGTTCTATCTGACGATCAAGATAGATCCCGAACTGATCTAATGTTTATGACTAGTCCTAAATTTTTAATGGACAATTAGCATTCCACGATCCTTCACAAGGGATTATTCTTTGTAGGATTTGGCTTCTGCGTGTTCTGACGGTCAAGTATTTTCTTGAAAACTACACCAGCGAACATGATTATTCCTTGATTCTTTTGGAGTTTATTGTGAGGATTTCAATCCCGATAACACTTCTGCAATGTGCTCTCCCTTCTCATCTTTCCTTCATCCTTTTCAAATACCTTAACATTGAATTCTATGATTCTGTGTGTGTATTCTTTGTAGAATATTCCCCCTATCTCTCTTGAGATTTAGGAACATAGGATCATTTTTTATCCTATCGTGATCAACAATGATCACAAATTGCTTCTACCCCAAGGTGATCTTCCTTTGTCCCAAGGTGATCTTCTTTTTCCTCTGATTACTGTACATGTTTGAATCATGTTTCCATCAATGACAACACACAATCAATAATGCCAACAATATCCCCCTTTGGAATTGAGGGCAACATATCTGTAAAACAAATACTTTTGCTCCCCCTATCACTGATCTCATTTTCAAGTTGGAGGATTTGAACTTTTACTTATACCGAATACTGATACCAAATTTGTTTTACTATTTTTCTCCCCCTTTGACATCAATGATAAAGAGTTAAACTTTTATTTATTTCCCCCCCCTGTGAATGTGTTGGTTGTTATCTCATTCTCTTGTGATTTTATGTTCAAATAGGTATTCTTATTGATACCAATTTTTTTTTTGTAGTAATCAAGTCTTTTAAATCTAATCCAATGACTTCCTCATTTGATGACTAAATTAAATACTCCCCATGAATTTTCACTGTTTCATATGGTTTTACTGTCTTCTCCTTTGTCATAAAGGACAAGGGTGTGAATCTTACTGATCTTCTTGATCTGTTTCTTCTTCTTCTTGATATTCTGATTTTTGCAAGAGTACCAATTGGCACCAATTGATCATATACAATGATACCAAATGAATATTACCAATTGATCATTTTCCATTTATAATCAATTGTTAAAGTATGTTATTACTTTTAGTTCTTTGATTCCAAGAGATTTTTACTATTCTTCGATACCAATAATAACTTTGCTCTGTTCATACTATGTATTTATATATTTTGAACTCGTTTGTTGATTTCTTCTTTAGATATTATTTGTTTTATATCTCACAATTATATAAATTGATTTTCTTTTGAGAGTTCATCATCATCACCATTGTTTTGTGCACCCAAAATTTTCTTCATCTTCTTTTTTTTTCATTTTTTTTCATTGGCTAATGGACTATTGATTTGCATGATATTGTCAGGATCATCTATTGTGTCATCTTCTTTAGGAACTCTTCTTACTTTAGCTTGATCCATTTCATTTTCAAATATTTAAATTTCACATTCGTTATTAGGAACTTTACCCATCATTTTCTTGTTATCAATTTCTTCATTTTCATGTGCCAGATCATCTTTCTTGTTTTCTATTTTAGATTTTCTTCTCCATGTCTTTTCATGAGATTGCAATACCCATGTTTCCCCCATATTGTAATTAATCAATAATTATGATCACCATGCTATGGCATGTGAACAATGTAAATGTACTATTGTTTAGATTGCCAATAACTGACTATGGGGGTGAATTCTTGAAGTACTGGATATGATATCACTAGAGGAAAGAGTGAGGAAACTGTAAAGAGAGTTCATTGTGTCAAAATGACCCCAAATTCTTTTTGTCGAAATAATAAGCCTCATCCTGATCCCAAGAAAAAATCAGTTAATGAGAAAAGGACTGGTGGTTGAACAATCAACTACCCCAATGAATGGAAGCATGGAGGGTCTGGTTGAGGAGACAGAAAACTATCATCCCGAAGTAAAATAGAGTGTAGTTTCTCGCGGGCCTAGATTAACCCGAGTTCCTTCTGACAGAAGGAAGAGGACATGCCCAGAACCTTCCTGGGGTGGAAAAATGTGTGCAATAATACACACAAAAGAAAACAAGAAGGAGACCATGCCCAAGGGGGGGTGTGTGACCAATATATGCAAAGAGAAAAGAGGAGAATGTGCAAGGCTCTAGGGTTCTGAAGAAGAACTGAAGGATTAAGTTGTTCTGGTTTAAAAGGAGAGAACAAGAGAAAGGATATCTACGAGTTTGCAGAAAACATGACATGAGCATAAGGTCGCGAGCTTGATGCTGAGGGAGAATCTGATAAACCTCACAGAGGCTATGATAGAGAAAGGATCTCTGAGAAATTGAAAAATTTCCCTAGTGATATTATGGCTTGGCACAAAGGTGTCCAGAGCACTCAGAATGAATTCCTATGAGCCTACGGTTGGGTGGAAAGGCGAACACCCATAGTCAATTGGTCGGTGATTGACTGTAATAGATAAGTATTTCACATACCCTATGCACTTGAATTGAAATGCATGATTTGAATGTCTGTAATTGTGATAAATTATGTCTCGCATGAAATTGATGGTAATAATGCTTATTGTTCTTCTGTAAATTGTTGCATTTGAATGGTTGTAAGATGACAAGTTTGGTCTCTGGGCTAGTTGGAAAATCCTCAAGGTGTTCTCCCAAGGATCAACTTCACAGTTCTAGAGTCAGGGCAGACTCTATGGGACTGCTACAGCCCCATTGATCCCTCAAAAATACCTTTCCCCTGTTTTAGAACTTAAGTTCTGTGAATGGAAGGTGCTTCCTTCAAACCAGTCGTCCAAGAGACGATGGGTCATGCCCATGGCCTTAACCAAATATTGGCTAAGATTTATGATTTTAGCCTCTAGATCTTGACAAAGTTCCATGGAACCCTTCGCTACACTCAAAAAGTAGCTAATTTATTCGAGATTTCGGGAATCCGAAGCTCCGATTGAATGAACATTGCAACGTCCAAATATGCCGAAGGTAACCTGTCAGACCAGTAACTTGACAGTTGACAGATAGTTGGAGGTCATTTACCCGTTACCATGGGATTAATCCCCTTTTTAAACCTGATCCACTTCTCGGTCACGAAGTAATGCAAGCCGTAGATATGGAGCTATTCAGAATCTCCCCTGACCGTTGGATATATGTCGTGGTCATTCGGTGTTGACCTACTCTAGGAGAGAAAAGGTGTTAAATACTCGGAACCTTCGAAATTCGAACTCACGATGTAACATGGACCATGGATCTAAGGATCCTTCGGGACCCTTCTCGATCGTTAGATAGAGCCTAGTGAAAGGATAGAGAAAATTACTCTGGCGAAGTCCTACTATAGGAGGTTCGACATGTTGGTGAATGAGAATATTGCTAGAGTGTCGAATTTCAGAGTGACGTAGCATGTTGATGTCACCTATGGTGGCGTGGAACCATAGTAGGTGTGCCACTTGTCACCTCGATTCATGAATTTCATAGACTTTATGTGTCAAATAGACCTTGGCATGTGTCACTAGTTGATTGGGCCACATGTCACCCTTGTTTTCTGCCAAATGTATTCCATTGGATCAAACCAAGGAAGATTATGGGTCGTCTGATCATTATTCGACTCTCCGGCTAAACCCCACTTCGGGCGATTCAGGATGCAAGGTGTGGAGTTTCCCCGAATGCCAAAGTCATGAAGCAATGAGGATCGTCGATCCTAGGATGCTTCAAGATCTCTCCTGACCATTGGATCTAGACCGTGGTCAGTCCAACACTGACCACTCTGGTAGTAAAAAGGAAACTAAACAGTCAAACCCTCGAATGTCGAAGTCACAAAGCGATGAGGACCGTTGAATCTCTCGTTGAATGGATGATCCTGGCTCATCTAGAGGATTCAACGAATTCGACAATCACGACTTAATTTTTAGTTGAGATGGATTGTCCTCATTCATTTCGACATTCTGGGACTCCAAGATCCTTTGAGTAACTCAACTTCCTTTATCTCTGAAGTTGGTCAATGTCGGAGTTGACTATTGCCACGCAACTCTGATTTGATGGTTGACAATATTTTGGGGCTTCGACAATCTGGGACTCCGGGAATTTGATATTTACCCTACCCTTCAATTATATCTGAAGCACTGAATAGGTCCCACCATGGATATTCCCCTAACTCAATCTGATAGTTTCTATTTACTCTAGGACTTCGTGCCTTTGGCCCTGCTTATCCTATATTTCCACTACTCTTGATCAATAGTCAAGAATGATCCCAAAGTAGATCAACGGTTAGATTTACTTCATGATTCCAGCCTTCGACAATTAGCTGATAAAAGAAGCTTGGATATCCCTGAAGTTAGTAATCCAAGAGTGACATGGCTTTCTGATGTCACTCAAGATGACATGGACCCTAATTTTGTGTGCCATGTGTCACCCCGATTCATGACTTTCATGGACCTTATGTGCCACATCAACCTTGACATTTGTCACCATTTGATTGGGTCACGTGTTATATATTGCTGATGTGATCCTACTGACATGGACCTACTGATGTGTCACATTTCTTCCTCTTGGATCTAACAGTCATAGATTCATCTGAAGTTCATCCTTGATCCGACAGTTGACGTTACTTCGGGATTATGACACTTTTAAAACTTCGATCTAATAATATTGAATCGTCGAAGTGTCGAAGTTCTTATCCTCCGCTTGATCCAACGGTTGAGAACTAGCCCAAATTTTCTCCACGAGATCTGATGGTCGGCGTTCACTTCACGACTTCAGAGGTTTCAAGACTTTGTGTCTTATGGGGTCATGTTATCATGTCCTTCCACTTGGTTCTATATGACGATCAGGATAGATCCCGAACTGATCTAACAATTGTGATTACTCCCGAATTTTGAATGGACGATTGGGATTCCACGATCCTTCACAAGGAATTCTTCTGTGTAGGTTCTAGATTCTATGTGATCTGACGGTCCAGGATTTTCCCGAGAACTACATCAATGGACAGAATTATTCCTTTATTCTTTTGGATTTTACTGTGGGGATTTTAATCTCGATATCACTTCTGCAATGCACTCTCCCTTCTGATCTTTCCTTCATCCTTTCCAAAGACCTTAACATTGCATGCTCTGATTTTGTGTGTGTATTATTTGTAGAATCTCCCTGTTATCTCTCCTAGGCTTTAGGAACATAGGATCATTGGTGATCCTATTGTGATCAACAATGATCATGAATTGCTTCTACCCCAAGGTGATCTTCCTCTGCCCCAAGGTGATCTTCATTTTTCTCTGATTATTGTACATGTTTGACTCATGTTTCCATCAATGACAACACACAATCAATAATGCCAACTACGTTCTTTGGTGAAAAAAGATTTCCTTTGTTTTTTTTTGGAAAGGTCGGGATTGATTTACATGCCATGTATTTTTACTAAATTCTTTAGGAACCTTTTCTTTATGATACATATGTTCATAAATATTTCCTATAGTTTGGTACTTTTGAATGGATCTATTTGTGATGCAGGAGTATCGCCAACATCAAGCGAGCTAGCGCAGAAGCAATCGGACAGCTGGACGAGCGTCAACACAAATTTTGAAAATCACCTTGGAAGTTGTTGCGCAATCTTAAATGAGTCATTAAGAGAAGGCGCACTTGTAAAATGTAAATGGACCTTGAGCGGATTGCTCTCGTCCTTAGTAGGTAGAAGGCATTTAAAAGTAGTTAATGCAGGTAGATAGAATTTAATTCTAGATTAGACCTAGAGCGCAAGAGGGGAATGGGATATAGACACCCTCATTGTGCATTGTAACATTATCAAGGAAGAGCAAGAGCATGCAGAGAGCTGTGTAAGAACACCCATGTACAGATATTTGAATTAATAGAAGAGTTGATTCAAATTCATGGTTTTGTGTCTGTTCTCTGTGTATTGATGTTGATATGCTCATGAATGTTTGCTTCCTGTTATACATTTTCTTTTATGCTGTGTATGTGATTTCATGTTTGAGTTTGAAGTCTGAAAGGAAGTAGGAATGAGTTTCAATTATTTCTCTATCTGAGCAGAAGTTCCTTCAAGGAGTGCAGTCGAAGTTGTCCGCAAGGAGTGCATTGATAGAGGGTTCAGATAGGGATAGTTTTTGTTCTCATTCACTCAACAGGTGCAGTTGGGCACAGGAGCCATGCAAGGAGTGCGCAGGCCAAGTGAAAATTCAGGGTTGTGAACCTGAGCAAAATATCGAAGGACTGTTGCTGCAGGTGTGCACAGAGTCGAAAGGATCCAACACTGGGATGTGTTGAAAGGTTGCCGCAAGGAGTGCGCGCAAGAGTATTTTCTAAGACTCGGAGTTATAAGAAAACTCAGGGAATATAGAACCTTCGAGTAATTGTCAAGAGAAGCACAGGGAGCTTGTGTCGTGAAGTGTTTAAACAGGCGTTGCAAGTTTGCGTGCAGGTGGACGAGTTCCACTGAGGAACACTTGGCCATTCGCAGGAATCGCAAGGAGGAACGGACGATCGACATTCTCCGAGGAGGATTCGTGAAATACCGTGAGCCGTTAGATCTCGCGGAGGAGCAGGGGAGATACGACAGTTATTCCCTAAAGATTCAAATCTCAGGAGGGGTAGGACCGTTGATCCGAGTCACGAGGACCGTCGGATTTACACGTGGGATCGTGCATCGGGGTTTCGTGAGTTGAAGTCCCGTGAACTTAGCATCAGGAATCGTGATATCACGATACGCGATATCCCGACAGGCTAAAGGAATAGTGTGGGGCCATAAGGGTCAGTAGGTGGACAGGTGGCATACCTTATCAGAGTTTCGTGGTGAGAAGTCCTGAAAAATTGACATCAGGATTCGCGATATTGCGAACTCTGAAATACCGATGGAGTGAAGGTAGCGTTGAAAAGTCAGAACTCACGCGTGCGCCGGAGTTTCGGCGTATCGGTAATCGGGAGTCGGGAAAGTGAATTGTTCAACCTCACGAGTGTCGAGATCGCGATAGGAAAAGTCCCGACAAGGTAAAGGAGAGGGTCAGCGTTGACTTGTATCGGGTTTTGGGGATTCGAGAGTCCAACGCTTGGCCGCTGACCTTGCGAAGTCGCGAAGTCCGATTTCCCGATAAGGAAAAAGGGAGATCCCGTGAGAGAGTTGTTGTGGGTGAAGATTTCCCGATACGGAAATAGAAGAACCGTTTGGGGTTCTTCGGGCCGTGTGGAAAAGAAAGATCCTGTGAGCGGATGTGCTTGCGAGCGCGATTGCATTAGTTTGGTATCAGAGCTCAGAAAGGTTCTTTGCTTTCTGTAGCAGAGAAAGAGAATTCACCATGCCGCCGAGGAGAAGGGACATGCAGACACCCGATCCACCAGAGGATAGGGAAATATTGAGAAGAAGGGGCAGGCAGATGACAGATCCAGTTATGGAGAGACAAATGCGAGATCTGCGAGCAAGACTTGAAGACATGGAGACAGCGCAAAGATGCACAGCCAGTGCAGGGGATCTTAGTGATTCCGAAAGCGAGATTGAGGTTGAACAAGAAGAGGAAGTTGTAGCTGAAGATGCATCAAACGAGCGTTTGATCAGAGCTATTGCCAGGATGGGTGCAAGGGTGAAGATGAACATTCCAGTTTACAAGGGAAACCTGGATGCAGAGGAGTTTCTAGACTGGATTAGAGCTCTAGATACGTACTTCGACTACGAAGATGTCGAAGAAGACAAGAAAGTCAAGCATGATGTCACAAGGTTGAAGGGACATGTAGCATTGTGGTGGGATGAACTACAAGCTGATAGACGCTACAAGGGCAAGCAGAAGATCAAAAGCTGGGACAGGATGATCGCGAAGATGAAGGCGAAATTCATCCCCAGAGATTATCAAATTACTCTGTTCAGGAGAATGCAGAACCTGAGACAGAAGCTGATGTCAGTGAAAGAATACACTGAGGAGTTCTATAAACTGAACATCAGGGCAGGTCATCGGGAGAGCGATGATGAAAAGGTTGCTAGATATCTGAATGGTCTGAGATATGACATTTAGGATGAGATAAGCATGTTGACCATACGAACGGTGGAAGATGCTTATCAATTGGCTCTGAAAGCAGAAGAGAAGATGAGCCGAAAGCAGAGTCAGAGGGGCCGAGGCAGAAGTCAGCCCAGAGGTAAATCAGTTGCCCAAGAAAAATATCAGAAGCCCAAGGAGGATTGGAAGTTCGGGTCTGAGCCTAATGCAAACGAACAGAGAGAGGTGGAAGTTCACAGCATGGAAAATATGATGAGCAGAGAGGAGATTACGCTGATGGCAATACTTTTCCTCGTACTAGAGGTAGGGGAAGAGGAAGAGGTGGAGTAATTACATGCTTCACATGTGGAAAGAATGGGCACAAGTCTTACGAGTGTCCAGATAAAAAGAAAGAGACTGGGGAAACTCACATCACCAAAGCATAGAGGCGAGATGTTGAGGCAGAATACGCTGAAGGCGGAAGATCGCTTATGATGCGAAAAGATCTTTTGACACCTGAGAAGGAGGTGGAGAGTTCAGTCCAAAGGACCAGACTTTTCAGGACTGCTTGCAAGACCAAGGACAGGGTATGCAAGGTTATTGTAGACAGTGGTAGCACAGATAATCTCGTTTCTACAGAGATGGTAGATAAGTTGGAGCTGGAGACGATTGATCATCCAAGCCCATACAGAATTTCGTGGCTACAAAAAGGACATCAAGTAACTGTCACTAAACAATTTTTAGTTGAATTCAAGATAGGAGGATATAATGATAAGATATTGTGTGATGTCATTCCCATGGATGTTTGTCATTTATTGCTAGGTAGACCATGTCAATACGATAGAAATGTGATTCATGATGGGAGAATGAACACATATACCCTGGAGAAGAATGGGAGGACACACATGTTGCTTCCGATTAAGGATAAGGAGGTGAAGCCGGAGGTAAGCAACACTGTACTTCTCATGAGTGGAAAGGAACTTCTTACAGAGGTTAAGAAGAAGGAGGATCCACAATTCTTTGTGGTCAGGAAACTGAAGATTGTTTTGACTAGCACAAGAGTGGATGATTTACCAGAAGAGATTCAGGAACTGCTGGAAGAGTTCGTTGATATAGTAGTGGACGAATTACCTCGTTCGTTGCCACCAATCAGAAGTGTGAGTCATCATATTGACCTCATACCAAGAGCTATTTTTCCTAATAAAGCCACGTACAGATTGACGCCGCAAGAGAATGAAGAGGTTAAAAGACAAGTCCAAGACTTATTGGACAAAGGTTTAGTCAGGGAAAGCTTGAGTCCATGTGTTGTTCCAACAGTACTCAGTCCGAAGAAAGACGGAGGCTGGAGGATGTGTACTGACTCGAGGGCGATTAATAAGATAACCATCAGGTACAGATTTCCATTGCCAAGGATGGATGATCTGATGGATTGCTTGAGCGAAGAAAAATACTTTTCAAAGATTGATTTGAAAAGCGGATATCATCAGATTCGCATGAGAGAAGGTGATGAATGGAAGACAGCATTCAAAACAAACGAAGGGTTGTATGAATGGCTTGTTATGCCATTTGGCTTAACAAATGCGCCTAGTGCCTTCATGAGGTTGATGAATGAAGTCCTGAAGGAGTTCATCGAAAAATTTGTCATCGTGTATTTGGATGACATACTGATTTTCAGTAAATCAGTGGCAGAGCATTTGAACCATTTGGCTACAGTGATGCAGAGGTTACAGTAGGAGAAGTTATTGATAAATATGAAGAAGTCCTCATTCATGAAGATGGAGCTCATTTATCTGGGATTTGTTATATCTGCAGATGAGTTGAGGATGGATCCAGATAAGGTGGAGGTAATCAAGAATTGGCCATCACCGAAAACCATTTTTGAGGTGAGAATTTTTCACGGATTGGCTAGTTTCTACCGAAAGTTCATTAAGAATTTCAGTGGAATTAGCGCAGCGATGATGGATACAGTAAAGAAGAGACACAAGTCTTTTCACTTGACTAAAGAGGCTGAAAAGAGTTTCAGATTGCTGAAACGAAAGATCACGGAACAACCAGTTTTGGTGTTGCCGGATTTCCGAAAGACATTTCAAGTGAAATGTGATGCAAGTGGATTTGCAATCGGGGCAGTCTTAAGTCAGGAAGACAGGCCGATAGCATATTTCAGCGAGAAGCTGAATGAAGCGAAAGTGAAATATTCCACTTATGATAAGGAGTTTTATGCTATCATACAGGCATTAAAGAAATGGAAGCATTACTTGATCCCGAAAGAGTTTGTTTTGTATAGTGATAATCATGCATTACAGTTTGTGACTCAACAGGAAAAGTTGAATCAGAAACATGTCAAATGGGTTGAGTATATGCAGAATTTCACTTTTGTGATTAAACATATTTCTGGTACTGCTAACAAAGTTGTTGATGCTTTGAGCAGGAAGTGTTTGTTGTTGCAGGAGTTTCAAGTCAAAACGTTGGGTTTTGATGATCTCAGGAACATGTACACAGATGATCAAGATTTCAAAGAGGCGTACGAAGCAACTGAGAATCCAGTTCTCAGAGAAAGGAGCCAATGGGCTGAGTACATGATCCAGGAAGGATTGCTCTTTAAGGGTAATCAACTGTGTATTCCGAAATGCTCCATGAGGGAGAACTTGTTGAAGGAGAAACACAGTGGAGTATTGGCAGGACATTTTGGTCATGACAAAACGTTCACGAAGTTGAGCGAGTCATATTTTTGGCTGGGAATGCGAGCGGATGTCAAGAAATTCGTAGACAGATGTAGAATTTTCCAGCATTCGAAGGGAAGAAGACAGAATGTGGGATTCTATCAACCATTGCCCATACCTGAGAGGCCATGGGATGCACTTAGCATGGATTTTATATTGGGGTTTCCGAGGACACAAAGAGGTGTTGATTCAATCTTTGTGGTGGTGGATAGATTTTCCAAGATGGCACACTTCATTCCATGTCAGAAAGCCAGTGACGCAACTCACATTGCGAACCTATTTTTCAAAGAGGTCATTCGACTTCATGGTTTGTCGAAAAGCATCGTTTCAGATAGAGATACGAAGTTCATAGGGCATTTTTGGAGGACCTTATGGAAGAAGATGGGAACTAACTTGTTGTTTAGTTCAACGTATCATCCTCAGACGGATGGACAGACAAAAGTGGTAAACAGAAGTCTGGGAGACTTGCTGAGAAGCTTGGTGACGGAACACCACAGCCAATGGGACAATATATTGCCGCAGGCAGAGTTTGCATACAATGATTCAGTAAACAGGAGCACAAGGCAAAGTCTATTTCAAGTTGTCTATGGCATGCAGCCGAGAGGAGTTTCTGAATTAAGGGATTTAGAACAGACTGCGACTAGGAGTGCTAGTGCAGAAGAATTTGCAGAGGCGATGAGAGAACTTCATAGCCAGGTGAAGCAGCGATTGCTGGATTCAAGTCACGAATATAAGCGCAGAGCCGATCAGCGGAAGAGACAACTTCAGTTCGAGGTTGGTGAGTTAGTTCTGGCACATTTGAGGAAGGAAAGGTTCCCAAGGGGAACATATAATAAGATAAAGATGAAGAAAATTGGGCCATGTAGGGTCTTAAAGAAGTTTGGGGTGAATGCTTATGAAATTGAATTACCCGATGGGATCGGAATTTCTCCGATATTCAATATCTCAGATTTGTACCCATATAAGGCTGAAGAAACAAGGACTGGAACTAAGCAGCCAACGATCCAGTGGACAAAGTAGATGCCAGTTGCAGAGAAGCCACAGATGGAGTGAATACTGGATAAGCGGATTGGTAAGAAGACCAGGAGGAAAGAATACTTTAAGTATCTGGTCAAATGGAAGAACCATCCAGTTGAAGATGCCAGCTGGGAAAGCGAAGCGGAGATACAGAAGCATGGACAGACCGTGCACGAACTCATGGACAGGAGCCCATGAAATTTTTCAAGCAAGGGAGTATGATGCAGGAGCATCGCCAACATCAAGCGAGCCAGCGCGGAAGCAATCGGATAGCTGGACGAGCACCAGCAATTTTGAAAATCACCTTGGAAGTTGTTGCGCAATCTTAAATGAGTCATTAAGAGAAGGCACACTTGTAAAATGTAAACGGACCTTGAGCGACTTTCTCTCGTCCTTAGTAGGTAGAAGGCATTTAAAAGTAGTTAATGCAGGTAGATAGAATTTAATTCTAGATTAGACAGTTTCTAGAGCGCAAGAGGGGAACGGGATATAGACATCCTCATTGTGCATTGTAACATTATCAAGGAAGAGCAAGAGCATGCAGAGAGTTGTGTAAGAACACCCATGTACAGATATTTGAATTAATAGAAGAGTTGATTCAAATTCATGGTTTTGTGTCTGTTCTCTGTGTATTGATGTTGATATGCTCATGAATGTTTGCTTCCTGTTATAGATTTTCTTTTATGTTGTGTATGTGATTTCATGTTTGAGTTTGAACTCTAAAAGGAAGTAGGAATGAGTTTCAATTGTTTCTCTATCTGAGCAAGAGTTCCTGCAAGGAGTGCAGTCGAAGTTATCCGCAAGGAGTGCGTTGACAGAGGGTTCAGATAGGGATAGCTTTTGTTCTCATTCACTCAACAGGTGCAGTTGGGCGCAGGAACCGTGCAAGGAGTGCGCAGGCCAAGTGAAGTTTCAGGGTTGTGAACCTGAACAAAATATCGAAGGATTGCTGCTGCAGGTGTGCGCAGAGTCGAAAGGATCCAACACTAGGATGTGTTGAAAGGTTTCCGCAAGGAGTGCGCACAAGAGTCTTTTCTAAGACTCAGAGTTATAAGAAAACTCAGGGAATATAGAACCTTCGAGTAATTGTCAAGAGAAGCACAGGGAGCTTGTGTCGTGAAGTGTTTAAACAGGCATTGCAAGTTTGCGTGCAGGTGGACGAGTTCCGCTGAGGAACACTTGGCCATTCGCAGGAATCGCAAGGAGGAATGGACGGTCGACATTCTTCGAGGAGGATTCATAAAATACCGTGAGTCGTTAGATCTCGCGGAGGAGCAGGGGAGATACGGAAGGTATTCCCTGAAGATTCAAAACTGAGGAGGGGCAGGACTGTTGATCCGAGTCACAAGGACCATCGGATTTACACGTGGGATCGTGCATCGGGGTTTCGTGGGTTGAAGTCCCGTGAACATAGCATCAGGAATCGTGATATCATGATACGTGATATCCCGACAGGCTAAAGGAACAGTGTGGGGCCACAAGGGTCAGTAGGTGGACAGGTGGCATACCTTATCGGAGTTTCGTGGCGAGAAATCTCGAAACATTAACATCAGGATTCACGATATTGCGAACTCCGAAATACCGATGGAGTGAAGGTAGCGTTGAAAAGTCAGAACTCATGCGTGCGCCGGAGTTTCGGCATATTGGTAATCGGGAGTCGAGAAAGTGAATTTTTCAACCTCGCGAGTGCCGAGATCGCGATAGGAAAAGTCCCAACAAGGTAAAGGAGAGGGTCAACGTTGACTTGTATCGGGTTTCGGGGATTCGAGAGTCCAACGCTTGGCCGCTGACCTCGCGAAGTCCGATTTCCCGATAAGGAAAAAGGGAGATCCCGTGAGAGAGTTGTTGTGGGTGAAGATTTCCCGATAGGAAAATAGAAGAACCGTTTGGGGTTCTTCGGGCTGTGTGGAAAAGAAAGATCCTGTGAGCAGACGTGCTTGCGAGCGCGGCTGCGTCAATTTGGGAGCAAAAAATGGAAAAACAAATATTGTAGATTTTGTTTAGAGATGTTGTTGTAGATTTTAAAGAGTGATTGTGGAGACGTTAAATTGTGGCATATTGTGAGAAGTGTGTTATGTTCGTTGATATGTTGTGTGAAAAAATTATTTTCAAGGTTTCAAGGTGTGTGTTCTATGAAGGTTTGATTTCAAGTTTTTTGAAGGTGTGTGTTTTGTGAAGATACAAGGTCGATGTCATGGTGAAGGGTCAGCTGGAGGTGCTTTCTACCTTGGAATTGGCCAAGAAGTAATGATACCTCTTCACGGTCATCATAATAGCAGGCATGGGATTCTTCACAAATGTATGTGATCTCTTCTACATCTTAACCGTCTCCAAATCCTAGGACATATCTACTATTATGATTCGACTATAGGCAAACTAGGTACTCTACTGCCTAACGTTTCAGTGGCAGTGAGCGGAATCGCTCTTTTCGAAGCTCTGGCAGGGTAGCTATTCTTTGGATGGCTTGGCAAAAATATGGGTCCCAACAACACCACATTCATTGTTTTGGCCGAGATATTCTCGACGAGGTTGTGTTCGACATGCCATGGGATATGTGCATCTGTTGGGAAAGCCACATCAAGACCTTTGTGTTCTTGTACGTAGTGCAACCTCGTTTTGATCTGACTACAGGTTACTCTCCAGGAATCAGGATTAAGAATTATTTATTGGTTATGGGTGGTTGGGATATACCAGCAACTAAGTTATGTTAAGCATACAAGGTTAGGTTGAGTTATTATTCATTTCAATACTGTATCTTTTTCACTATTTTTTTTGTCATATTTGTCAACCTAAATTTGACAACCCATATGATAGTACTAGTTGGACTTATGAATAGCTACTTATCTAGGGGAAAATATGAGCACTCGGGTTCGATAACAGAGTTATTCATTCCATATAAATAGCTACGACGAGTAGAGGCATTGTTAAATGTTGAATCTCTGCAATGGTAATCACATTTATTTTTTTATTGGAAATTAAACTTCGAATCCTTTATTGAAGATGCATAAATAAATTTATAAGTAGTTTATCCATAGATACATTCAAGATGTTAATTTTTGGGTTATCAAACTTCAAAACCCTCAATGGAAACATTTACACCTCTACAACAATAAAATCAAACATATGTTTTTCCTGGAAAATGCCCAAAGACCAAACATAAGTGATGTTAATTTTTGGGTAATCAAACTTCAAAACCCTCAATGGAAACATTTACACCTCTACAACAATAAAATCAAACATATGTTTGGCATGGAAAATGCCCATAAATCAAACACAAGGTTTTCGGATTCCACCTACACCAATGATCCTCACAACTTTGGCCTCCAGGCACCCTTCCTCCTGTGATAGCGCTTCCATTTGAAACTCTTGTAATTTTTTTCCAAAACCAATTGGATATTTTTCCACATCCAATGCTATTTTGGGAACATTTTTAAACATGAATTGTACAATCTTGTTCAAGAGCTCGTCTTCATCCCTGAATAATCAATGAAAAGAAAAATGACAAGTGAGAAAAGCCTACATAAGTTGTTACGTAAATAAAAAGAAAACAATTTATAAAATATAGATTGGGGTAGTGGGAGATGTTAACCCATTACCGGCATCCAGCTCGAAGCCACTTATACCCACTACATGGTGAAGAGTGTCTCTCCATTTCTGAATGGTCTGCAAGGCATGTCGCTTCTTCTCTTCATGTTTGCATGGGGCTTTAGTGTATGTTCCATACATGATCTTAGAAGGCTTTACCTCAAATTCCAAACATGTCTCAGTAATACAAAAATGTCCCCCGTTTGGATTAATAATGATATTGGCATTTCAAGATTTATAAATAGCATAGCTAGAACTTTAAACTCTTTCTCATATCCTCCTACATATTGAGCTCTCTTAATGGAAATAGTATAAACGTGCACATGCATATATTCATATGTTACATAAGCTAACTAAACATCAATAATTTTTTGTTTGTAATTATTCTGCCAGGGAACATACTAAATATGACAATGTTATGTTTTAAGAAAATATTGGTTGTATGAAATCGTAAAACTGTTTTATTGAAAAGATTACCGTGGTATATATTTTTTGTTTTAAGAAAATATTGGTTCTATGAAATCCTATAAATATCTTATTGAAAAGATTATCGATCCTTGTATATATTTTTTATTTTTTGCTAGATAATATAATAAATAGAAATAATATTTTTCTGTTAGAATTCTCCATTTCTGAGTTTTGTTCTTTAATTTGATTGGATTTTTCTGTTTCTCTATTTTGTTCTATAAACTGATTGGAATTCTCCATTTCTTTGTTTTGTTTTTTATTCTGATAAGAATTCTCTAGCTAGAGCCATAGTACTTTAGCAGAGGTGCAATGTCCCATCTTTTCTTTGACTTGGTCTATAAGTCCATTCTAGATTTCCTTTAATGCTATTGAATTATTTTTCTTTGCTTCTTTTGTAATTTTGGATTTGTTCTTTGAGGTAGTTGAGTACCAAGGTTTAGATAATACTGAGTCCCAAACACCAGATCCTCTTGACTTGATACACCATTTCATTATTTCCCTCCATGAAGAGTAGTCTATTCCATCAAATAAGGGGGCTTCATTTGTGGAGACAGCCATTTGTCCACCCATTTCTTCAAAATCTACCTTCCAGTGTTAAAATTGTGTTGAAAGCCCCTGCTCTGATACCAATTGTTGAAACACACATTGCCACTGAGGTGGGGGGTGAATCGGTGTTTGGAACTTTTGACTGTTTTTCACACTTTCATAGATTAACTAAATTAACTGAATAAGATATATATAGCTTAATTAATTATTCATAAACATGTATAACACAAACTGTATGAAGTAGGTAAAATAACTTTCTTTTATTTATTTAACTTGAATGAATACAAATAAAACCAATCATTTAATATCTTCAACTTCAATTGAATATGAGAGATCCAACCCTCTGATTCAAGACCCAACTTGTAATTCTTAGATCCAACTGAGAAATGAGTAATCCAACCCTCATAACAAGACTCATCTTGTTGATCTCAAATCCAACTGAGATGTGAGGAATCCAACTCTCATAACAAGACTCAGCTTGTAAACAGAGACCAACCCGATAGAATGAACTTTCATTCAATCCATTATATATATCCACCAAGACACACTCTTTTCACCACACGTTTCTGGTTTATGTAGTATTTGAATAGGTATAAGATTGAACCAATGTGTCTTTTGACAATGAACCATTGCACCTCTCATTCTAATCTTATCAATAAACAATTGATTTTAACTTAAGAAGACTTCAAATCTTTTGTTAGTTTATTTATCCCTTCGTGCGTAAATTATCTCGAAGCAGCAATGAACTCGTTTGGTGTCAATCTTTGTTGAATTACCCTACATGCCTTAAGTTGTTTACAGAAAACGAATTTTGCATGAGGTGCTTCCTTCAATCCGCTTCCCTTTGTGACCGCAATCTCAAAACCATGGTCTTATCCATTTCAAATGTTGTTCTATTAGTGATTTTCTCCTTCCACCCTTCTTCTTCTACATGGGACCATATTCAAATGTCTGAGGCCTTATTTACTTCTAGGCCCTTTGTGCTCCTTATTAGCTTATTTACCTTATCACGTGACCGACGTTGGAACTAGGCTCTCCAATACTTCGTCCTTCGGAATTTCCGGCCTTTGTAGTCTTCCAATTATCCTGAAGTAAATTTTTCCAAAGTAAACTTCGTCGAAGTACATATACTATCTTCACTACTAGATCGGATGGTTGATATTTAATCTCTCGTTGAATGGATGATCCTGGCTCATCTAGAGGCTTCAACGAAATTGACGATCACGACTTAATTTTCAGTTGAGATGGATGGTCCTCATTCATTTCAACATTCTGGGACTCTGAGATCCTTTGAGTAAATCAACTTCCTTTATCTATGAAGTTGGTCAATGTCGGAGTTGACTATTTCCATGCAAATCTGATTTGACGGTTGACAAGATTTTTGAGCTTCGACAATCTAGGACTTTGGGAATTTGAGCTTTACCCTGTCCTTCAATTATCTTTGAAGCACCAAATAGGTCCACCACCATGGATCTTCCCCTAACTCAATATGACGGTTTCTATTTACTTCGAGACTTCGTTCCTTTGGCCCCGCTTATCCTATCTTTCCACTATGCTTGATGAATGGTCAAGAATGATCTCGAAGTAGATCAATGGTTAGATTTACTTCGTGATTCCGGCCTTCGGCAATTAGCTAATAAAAGAAGCTTAGATATCCCTGAAGTTAGTAATCCTGGAGTGACATGGCTTGCTATCATCACTCAAGATGACGTGGACCCTAAGTCTGTGTGCCATGTGTCACCCTGATTCATGACTTTCATGGACCTTATGTGCTACATCAACCTTGACATTTGTTACCATTTGATTGGGCCACGTGTCATCTATTGCTGACATGATCCTGTTGACGTGGACCTACTGATGTGTCACATTTCTTCTTCTTGGATCTAACAGTCATAGATTCATCCGAAGTTCATCCTTGATCTGACGATTGACGTTACTTCGGGATTATGACACTTTTAAAACTTCAATCTAATAATCATGAATCGTCGAAGTGTCGAAGTTCCTATCCTCCACTTGATCCAATGGTTGAGAACTGACCCGAATTTTCTCCACAATATCTGACAGCCGGCGTTCACTTCACAACTTCGGAGGTTTCAAGACTTCGTCTCTTATGGGGTCCAGTTATCCTATCCTTCTACTTGGTTCTATCTGACGATCAGGATAGATCCTGAACTGATCTAACAGTTTTGATTACTCTTGAATTTTCAATGGACGATTAGGATTCCATGATCCTTCACAAGGGATTCTTCTGTGTAGGCTCTAGCTTCTGCGTGATCTGACGGTCCAAGATTTTCCTGAGAACTACATCAATGGACAGGATTCTTCCTTGATTCTTTTGGAGTTTATTTTGGGGATTTTAATCCCTATAGCACTTCTGCAAGGCACTCTCCCTTCTGAGCTTTCCTTCATCCTTTCCAAAGACCTTAACATTGCATGCCTTGATTCTCTGTGTGTATTATTTGTAGAACCTCCTTGTTATCTCTCCTGAGCTTTAGGAACATAGGATCATTGTTGATCCTATCATGATCAAAAGCAATCACGAATTGCTTCTGCCCCAAGGTGATCTCCATTTTCCTCTGATTATTGTACATGTTTGACTCATGTTGCCATCAATTACAACACACAATCAATAATGCCAACTGGGTTCTTTGGTGCAAAAAGATTTCCTGTGTTTTTTTTCTGGAAAGGTCGGGATTGATTTACATGCCATGTATTTTTACTAAATTCTTTAGGAACCTTTTCTTTATGATACATATGTTCAGAAATATTTCCTATAGTTTGGTAGTTTTGAATGGATCTATTTGGGAGAAAAACTTGGAAAAACAAAATTAATATTGTAGATTTTTTTGAGAGGTGTTGTTGTAGATTTTAAAGAGTGATTGTGGAGACGTTAAATTGTGAAATATTGTGAGAAGTGTGTTATGATC